>JAMXBB010000005.1:87019072-87059473 GCA_024138015.1 Lumnitzera littorea
AAAAAAAAAAAAAAAAAAAAACATTTTCATGAAATTTTTTTCACTCTTTGATCACTCCCCATGTCCTATCGCAACATTACCTGCAACAACCATCTTTTGCTTTTTCAGTAATATAAGGCACTTTATGATTGGCAGAAACAAGAACGGCACAACAAATGGAGGTAAAGAAAATTTCATCCTCCTTCTCTCACTTTTGTAAAACACATTATAATCCAAACTAACCCTAAATACTGAACGAAGCCCTATACTGAACTACTCCACAAAATGGTACCAAAAGGAAAGCTACTTGTACGACACAACCCAAAATTCAAAGGAGCAGATCGGAATACAAAAAATTACGTCCAAACTCAAAAACCCGTAATGGAATGTAGCTCAAAAGCACATGTAGTACATATGACAATTCTAAATAAGCACATCTTTTCTTTACATTTCTTAACTGTAAAAAAAAAAAAAAAAAATTAATTCTAGAAGGAGATTTAAAGTTATTGAATCGTACAGGATCCTCCGCGAAGTGTTTACAGAGAGCAGAGACGATCGATTGCTTTGAGGATTGATTTATTGCCATAGCTACTTCAATCACCAATTTTCACAAGCCTGTTTGGTGTATGGAAGATTCAAAATTTCCCAATTTCTGTTTGTTATGTTTTTCCTTTTCCTCCTTAGAGTTTAGGGTCTACTTGGGAGTCTGAGCTAAAGTCTATTTTGCTTTCGGTTTGGTGCAGAGGAACCATCTGTCCGGTCAATTTCGAAATGAACCGTGTGGTCTTGTTCAAAAATTCAAATGAATCCGTGAACCTATGAAATCTAATGGTGAGACACATCGCTACACTACGCCTACCTTGCCGATAAATGCAAAAAAAAAAAAAAAAAAGAGAGAGAGAGAGAGAGAGAGAGGAAAATAAAGAAGTCGCTGCAACAAAACTAAAATTTCAATATGGAACCTGTAAAAACTTTAGTGAGACATAATCTTTCCCATTATTATATTACGATTTTGTGGAAGGAAAAAATCAAACATGATTTATTTTACTAAAAAAATTACATTTATATTGTTAAACTATAATAATTTTAACGATATATATGTATTTTACATATCACTATTCTAGAATTTTCGTTCCATTTTTGCTCTATTACTTTGTCATATCTCATTTTCTCTTTTTTACTCTTTATTCGTCTTTCAATTACCTATTTAGTATTGCATCTTGTTATTGTCTACTAAATAACTTTTTATTTTATTTTAGCCATCAGTAAAGCATAAGTGTTCTCTTTCCTGTTACATATCAATAGTATTTACTGGTTTCTTTCCCAACCTAATTACTCGCCAAATCCTGTCAAAAGCTGTCAAGTTTTTTCTATTTACTGGCGTATACTCTGAAAAGGCTTACCAAATTTCATCTAATATCCAGTGATGATGAAGAAAATGTCGAGTCTTTTTATTTAGTGTTATTTCTTTGTTGATGTTGCCCATATCGGAAGTCTCTTGTTCAAATGTGGATTCCATGTATCTATTGAACCAAAAAAGTGTGAAGTTTCTCGAGCTTTTTACTATTCGAGAACCCATGAAGTTAGCACAAGTGAGGAGATGGAATAATATAATTGTGGAAACTAATTCGTATTTATTTATTTATTTATTTGCCAACATCTTTACTTTTTCGTTGTACAAATGGAAATTCCAAATGATAGAAAATAATAAGCATAATTGATGACATCAAAAGTTTAAATTATAATTTTCAAACTTATATAATTTCTTTAATTTTAGGAAACCTTATACCTATATCAATTGAGCCAATGTTTAGGGTAGGAAGAATTTGAGCATGTATTTTAGGGAATCAAATCCCTTAAATCCTTTAATGAAGCTCTTACTTTCTAATGTTGAAACTAAACCATCCAACAGGGTGTAATCATATTTTATTTCTAATTAATTAAATTTAATTATATGTTTGTAGATATCTAATTTTTGTCTCTCTGTAATTCTAATTTTTATTTTTACAAAAAAGGTCCTAATTCAAAAATAAAAATAACAAAATAATAATAATAATAATAAAAGATAAAAATAATAATAATAATTAACAAATGACAAAAATACCAATAAAAAAAGAAAAAAAAAACTATTATAAAGAATTTTGTAGATTTTTAGGAAGTAAATTATTTTAGAGTCATTAGTTTTAGTTTTAGTTTAGTTAAGTTAAAAAAAAAATTATTTTAGGGAATCAGATAGTTTAAATATAATTTAATTATAATAAATGTTAAGGTACAAGCCAACGGCCTAACGAATAAATATCGAAGTATTTGAAGTGGATTTAGTTTGAGGTCTTAGATTCGAGTCTCGGCAGACACCTGTGTCTTTATTTTTCTATCTCTGTAGAAGTGAAATGAAAATGGGTCATATCTATTTAAATCATGTAAATTTAGTTAAATCAGATTTGAATTTATTTAAATCTAGTTTAATTAACCAAATCAGATATAATTAGATATAATAAGATATGATATGGTTTAGACTATATAAACACACTCCAACAGTCAGAACGGAAAAAAGGACAGAGAAAACAGGAGCCTAATCTCCTCGCAGCCGCATCCCAACGATAGTACGCTGCAGATTCGATACACACTAACAGCAAAAACAATAACAGCAAACCCTTTATCCGATTACTCCTCTCTTGCGTGACATTCAAAACACCAACCACCCCTATCCTCTTTTAAACTTAGCCAATTGCAGCAGCCGCTCCCTCCATATTCGCGGCAGTGAATCGATAACTCCGCGACCAGCAAACAGTAGGAACCCAAATCCTCATCCACTGGACATATTCAACGCACGACGACTGCTGCTCCGTCCACGCTTCACTGCTATTTGCAACATCACAGCAGCGAACAGAACAGCAGCGCAGTAGACGGTAGCAAAGACAGCAACACAGCGGACAGCAGTGAAAATAACAGCACAGCGAACGGCAGCGAAGACAGCAGCACAGCGGACAGCAACGAATAGAATAGTAGCACAACGGACATCAGCGAATAGAACAGCAGCACAGCGGACATCAGCGAATAGAACAGCAACACTAGACAAACAGCAACGACACCAAACGGGCAGCAGCGACGCCAGGCGAACAATAGTACGTTTTGTACAACAACATCACAGCACACGATTCAGCACTGACCGTCACATCTCCACGCTCAACAAACCAACACCAACACTTCACTGAGCAGCCCAAGTCAGGTTCAATTTTGATTATTTTATTTTATTTATTTATTTGTCTCTTTATTTATCATTATAATTCCATTAGTTATTTAGTTAAGTTTATGATATAATAGGTAAATAGATATATGTGTATGTATTTATATGCTTAGGTATATTTTTAACATTATGACTTTAGGATTTTCTCACTTAGAAAAATTTATTTTTGTAAATAAATAAAATAAAAAACCTCGTTAAAAACATAGACTTTTAGAGAGTTTTTATAAAATAAAATAAAAGACTTAGTGAATTAAGGCTCTTTTAGAGTTTTCTTTGAAAAACTAAATTGATAATAACATAAATTAGATCGGTTTTCAAAATTAAAATCAATCAACACATTAAAGATTTTTTTGAAAGAACTACAATCATCTAATCCTAGTTAACGAGTACGTAGGCACCTTCGGGGCGACAATAAAATATGTTAAACTTAGGTTCTTTTTCTTTTGATTTTTTTTGTTTATTTATCTATTTATTTTAAATATTATAATTGGAAAAATAATCCTAATTCTAGTAAATAAATAGTGGTACCCCTTAGGGTTTAATAGGTTAGCCCTCGAATTCGGAACCCTCTAGTTCTTTATTCAAATTGAAATAAAAAATTGGTAGCCAAATCGTAATCAATCCACCCAATTGGTTACGGTTTCTTTTCTTTTCCCGACTTCGGTCAGGTGACGACTCTAAAAATTATTTTCAATAAAAAAAAACCGAAATTTCTCAATTTTTTTAGTTGAGGATTAATATTAAATGGGTAAGGGTTTAGTATTAATCAAGAAATGAGAAATTAATTTTAAATAAGAAGAAATCGAAAAATCAAGCTCGACAATATTTCCATTGGAAAAAAAAAAACCGAATTTTACAGTTTGATTTTTATTTTATGGCTAGTTTTGAACATATGTGTCTAATCTTTTAATTTAGTTTTAAGTGGAAAGAGGAGTTTGAGCATTGCACCCCTAGTCACTAAAAACTAGGTATACGTTAAGCATTGCTTAGTTTGATTCGAAGGTCAAAATGAAGCTAAATTACACTTTACAGTTTGTTTGTAGCCCTTCTTGAACTAATCTACTTCAAAGGGTTCGATATGGGATGACAATTGTTTTCTTTCAACTTTTTAGGAATTGCAAATAGCCTTCTAAGCATGGATTTAAATATAGATATATCTCCTAAACTTTCAAATACTTTAATAAATTAATAATATAAAAAATGCTTACTTTTTTTAGTTTAAAAGGTATATCTACCCTTAAGTCAAAATTTAAGGAAATCATTTGCATCTTCTCCCTTAAATTTTCTTTTTAATAATTTTACATTTTTTTTATGGTCCTATTTTGACATACTCTATCTTTGTTTTAATTTAAATTAACTTTTGACTTCTCAATGTGCTCTATAACAAAGAATTATAAGCATCTTTTGCCTTTAATAAGCAATTATACATTAGGAGTCATAAATGTTAAAGTTGTTGCATTAGAATAATTTAGATTCACTAAAATTATTGTAGAACATAATTGAAATAAAATAAATTATGTAAAAGACAAATGGAGAATTCTTTTACACAAGTTAAAATTTTTTTTACCTTCTATAGAGGGCTGAAAATTGTTGGAAAAAACCCATTATTTATTTAGGCTTGACTCTTTAAATCAAGTGATAGGACTTAAAAAGATTTATCTATATTGAGATGATTTAAGAAGATTTGGCTTTGTAGACTTGAAAAGGAATGGTTAGACCAATCCGTCCGTCTCCAATCTTTCTCAGGCTTGCTTATGCACTTATAAGGAAGGCTATTAACCTTGGACTCATTAATTAGCTCATTTTGAATAACCATAAATTGAGCAAGTTTCATCTTATCTATTAATCACTTAAATGATTCAATAGATGTCATCATATCCAAAAACTGATAAGTACCCGGTATTTCCTCATCATTTAGAACTATTAGAGAGAAATCGGAAAACCGGTGTTCTATTGTGAAAACTCTGCTCTCTAAGATCAAATATTGTTTAGGCAAAAAATTAATCTCATTTTCTCAATCTACAACGTAAACGCTTGAGGTCCATTAAGACTACTTTATCTGTCATTTGTATATTTGAGACATTAAGATTATCTGTTTCTCCTCCCTGCCTTATTCTCACCTAATCATCTCTTTAGGTGACGGTGATAGTGATAGTGACCATCTTGCTTCACTTTTTTGAAATCACATACAACACATCACTCACATAGTACATACGTAACCACTCAAATCAGAATCCCCACCATCTACATTTTGGCGACTTCATTAGGGAAGAGTGATTATAGAGACATAACACCTCCTAGGAAGAAAACAATTGGAACGTTTAATACCACATCCGAAGAGCTTGATGCTAATGTTGAGCTTATTGAGTAGAATCCACTCATACCGCCTAAGAATATTAACTAGGACCATTCGGTGCTTGAGGTTCCTTTAGATCCCATACAGACAATGCAAACAATGTAGGAAGCCATGATGACTTGAAATCAGTTCATGGCTATATTCTAACCCATCCTTACTAGGATGGCTGCCACCGCTATTATACAATAAGGTATGGCTTTGCTAAATCCTATGGTTCCTACACAGCCAAGCCCTATTACCTTAACTTAACCAATTAATTATCCAGCTATTGAGGAGGATCTCCATCAAAGAGAGGATGATGAAACCCCCCTACTAAAACCTATACAACAACTAACTCCTGCAGTGGAGAATGTAAGAGTCCATTTAAGTGGCTCTTCATCTTCACGAGTACTTGCTCCTTCATCCAATCCTACCACCTCAATCTTAGATGGATCTACTTCTCATCTCAATCTTACCCCTGCTTCGCCACCTACTACAAACTTCTATTCTAAAGACTTCCTTTATAACAAAGGAAGACTTGGATGTTTATATGAGAGAAATACAAGCTAAGTTATCTGTGAAAGTACTAGAGCTGAAACTCCCATATCACCAATGCATTGCAGCAAAGCCATATCCTAAGGACTATGTAAGTCCTAAATTCATGATGTTCAATGGTAAAATGGAAAGTGTGAAGGAGCACCTTTTAAAGTTTATTGAAACCCTGAAGCCTTATAAGCTTGATGGTGATCTAAAGCTTAAAGAGTTCTATAAATCATTAACTGAGAAGGCATACACCTAATATGTTAAGCTCCCCTTAGGATCAATTGATTTATGGGAAACTATGTGTAAGCTTTTCTTAGAAAAATTCTTCTCAACTCAAGAACGGGTTACGATTATAGATTTTAAACGAACACACCAAAACTCGAAGGAAGACTTGATGAATTATATAGAGCGTACCCTGGACATCCAAGATGTGAGCGTCGAAAAAAAGAATTAGCAAAGATTTGCATTTATGGGATGATCTTTGAATATGTTATACACCTGGAGAACCTCTCCCTGTGTTCTTTCGCTTCACCTATTGAGAATGCACGAAGGACAAACAACTCTATTATAAAACAACAAAAGGAAAGTAGCAAGCTTAACAAACGAACAACATTCACATCCTTAATTGGGGGTAAGGACTTTAACGCTAATAAGAGACCTAAGAAAGATAGAGAAACTTTTTTCTTTCCATGCCCAATGAGCAAGTGATAACTCTGATTTTAAACATATTTCACATGGTGATTTTATAGTATTTCTCTTATATTTTTTGTTTTCTTTAAAGAAATTGATACTTAATTGGGTAAAATTTTGATTTCAAGGTTTGAACGCGTTGTAGGATTGAAAACAAAGAAAAGGAATCAAGTTTCACTCAATTTGGAGTTCAAATGAAAGAGTTATGAAGTTTTGAAGTTTTGAAGTTACACAGTCTAGGACATGGCCATGTCCTCAGGCTGTGTCTATGTAGGAAAATTTACCAGGGTCAGAAAATTACACGACCTAGGGACACGACCATGTCCTAAGCCGTGTCTGGTGACGAAAACAGAATCCTTATAATACATATATAAAAGGACATATGAGGGTTTCAAGACATAAGAGACACTAGAGAAGAGAAGAGACTTGAGGAGAAAGAGAAGAAAAAGGCGAGAACAACACCAACTTCAAGATTGCAGAGATTTTTCATCAATCAAAGGGGTTTTTCATGTTTTATTTTATGTTTTTGATGGAACTCGTTTTTAGTTTTATTATGATAGCTTAGAATTCGTGTATTTAGGATTATAGAACCTAGGGTTTCATGTGACTCTTGGGTTGATTTATAATTTTCAATAATGTTTCTATCTTTGCTTAATTCAATTATGTTGTTTAATTGTTGATTGATAATTCTAGAGTATCAATTTATGTTATTATGCATGATGATTGAGAAATTGCATGTGTAATAAGATCTAAGCATAATTGGAGAGAATTACATGTATACTTAGAGATAAGATACGTGTTTCTTCCGGAAAGTTAATTATTTGTATGGGAATTCATTATACATTAATGCAATTCTAAGTTATATTACTAAGTGAAGAGATTCCGGTAAATAATTTAGGATTAGGGTTAATATGATTGAGAAAGGTATTAACTTTAATTGTGAATCCCTCCGGTTAAGAATAATAGAAACTGAATTGAATCTATTTTAAGCGATCACATGTTAAACACTAGGAGAAATAATTCCTAAATACATTATTGCATACTTGAAGTCGTTCTTTGTTTTATTGCTTTCTAAATTGCTTAATCAAGTCTCATAATTAGTTTAGTTTGTTAATTTCAGTATTTTTAATTCATTCAACTCATCACAATTTTCCGGTTAAATAATAGAGCTAAGGTTAATATTAGTACTCGAAATCTCTGAGGGATCGACTCAGACTTACATCCACTATATTAAAATTGATAGGTGCACTTGCTTGATATCAACAAGGTACATGCCATCCTTGACTATTGGCTACAAGATGGAGCTATCAAGTTGCCAAGAGTTGAGCGCCAACCTACGAAGAGTGAAAGAAGAAACCCCAAATATTGTTGGTTTCATAGAACAATAAATCATCCCACTAAGGATTGCCTAAGCTTAAGAAAGATATTCTATAAAAGAATCTAAAATGGGGAGCTTGTCATCGAAGATAACGACATTCGTAGCAACCTACTTCCAAGCCATGGTACTCATGAAGTAGCACACAAGTGTTCTGAAAGTGATTAGTGATTTGTTAAAAAAAAAAAAAAGGGTTCAAGCTATGACATTGCTTTTGTAAATAAAGAATGAATTTTACTATTCAATAATAAAAATTTTATTATCTTACTCATCTCTTTGTTCTATATCTTACACTCTTGAAGCCTAAGCAATGCCCTCGCATCTCGACTTCCACACCTCAAGCCCAGGCAATGCTTGGCATCCCAGCTCTCACACCTAAAGCCCAAGCAATGCCCTAGCATCTTAGCTCCTACACCTTAAGCCTAGGTGATGCCCTAGCATCTCCACTCTCATGCTGAAAGCTTAGGCGATGCCCTAACATCTTAGCTCTCACGCCTAAAGTCCAAGTAATGCCCTAGTATCTTGGCTCTTGCACCTTAAGCCTAGACAACGCCTTAGCAATTTGGCTTCCATGCCTCAAGCTGAGGCAACACCTTAGCATCTCAGCTCCCATAGCTCAAGCACAAGCAATGTGCTAGCATCTCAACTCCTACACCTCAAGCCCAGGCAATACCCTGGCATCTTAGCTCTCATGCTTCAAGCCCAAGAGATGCCCTAGCATCTTAGCTCGCATACCTCAAGCCTAGGTGACATCCAAGCATCTTAACTCTCATGGCTGAAGCCCAGGCAATGCCTAGCATCTTGGCTTCCGTGCCTTATGTCCAAGTGACACCCTAACATCTTAAACTCTATGCTTTAACCCCAGGAAATGCCTTAACATTTGGCGTTTGTGCAAGAACTACTATTTAATTAAAGTAGTAGTAGATCCTTTGTTACCATGCTTCCATTTCACTCATGTGGGAACTATAGTTGAGTGAAAGCAGTGATGGTAATAAGGATCCTAGTCTTCTTCAAGGTAAACATATGTTATAGCTTTATGGTGATACAATCCACTTGCCTAACCATCCAAGTTGTACCTTCCTAGGGAAAGAAAACAAGGGATGAGGGAAAAGGTAGCTCTCTCCTCTTGATTTTGAATCAGAACACTAACATAATGATGTTGATCATACAATCTCACCAAGACTCACTATAGAATAAGCTTACTGTATGTGAAGCCTAGTAGGGCTTACTATGTGTAAGTCTTGTTGTGCTTAAGGCCTATTGAGACCTGCTTCATTCAAGGCCTACTAACTGCACTTAAGGCCTGCTAAGACTTGCTGCGCTTGAGGCTTTCTTACTCAAGGCTCCTCCATGTAAAGCTTGATGTTCTTGAAGCCTACTAAGACTTACCATGCTTAAAGCTTGCTCGTTGGAAGTCAGTTCCCTACTAGGGAACTACTTAGCCAACTTTGGCTCTCGAAGAAGATTTTGAGGTTGATTAAGGGAAATTAATTATGATACTATTCCTACAAGAATAACAGAAGATGTTAGTAAGACAAGACATACATGGTAGTCAAAGAAAAGAACAGTTGAAGTGAAACATCCAAGTAATAGGAGAAGTCCTACCATGCTTACAGCAGTGTTGAATTTTGAATAGCTATGGATGACGTCTCTAGAACTTTGAATACTCTACCGAAAAACTTTAGCCTACCATACTTCCATTCTACTTATACATAGGAACCATAATCGAGTAAAAGTGATAATAGAATGAAGGACTTTAGCCTTCTTCAGTAAAGTCATGTACTTCGACTTCTCTATAATATATGCTACCTAATCATCCCATTCGGAAAGGTGACCCCTTTAAGAATGCAAATTGGGTAGTTCTCTCTCCTCTCATTTCGAAGCACAACACTAAATCCCCCTTAATGATATCTTTAAAATTAGCACAAGACTCGTACTTGATAAACTAAAGCTCATCATTAGTGCGAGGTGTTGCACAAGCTTTTCAATGTTTGGTCTTCTCTTGAATATGTCTTCAGAGATGGTCTCATCCAACTACTTGTCTTAAGGGACCTCAGACTAGTAGAGAACATTTATCTTAATGCACCAACAAGTGTTTTAACTTCATTGCTTCTGTGCTTTAACTTGAAATAATCTTCATCTCTTTTCATGTTAGAGTACAAGTCAATGTTATATATGAGAAAAAAAAGAAAAAAAAAAACATGACAGTTGAATATATATACTTAGTATAAGAGAGGAGGATGGAATCTCAAGCAAAGAGATAAAATATCAAACAAGAAAGAGAGGAAGAAAAAAAGAAATTGCAGTTCTCGGGATTGCAACAATCAAAATCTATTGTTGATGTGCAACCGATGTTGTCAATAAAGGAAGCATTGGATTATACCATATTATAATTATCCTTCACTTAAGAGAATAAAGAAATAAAGCAAGATTGATGCATCTCTAGGGTGAAACATATGAAGAGGCACCATGACGAAGCAAAACAAGCAAACAGGAAAAAGGTTAGCAAAGTCCGGACAGCTACCAAATGGATATGACTCACCACTCGATCCTACTCAGCCTACAATCTGCTGGATATGACATATCGGTCCGAATTGAAATATCACTCGCCACTACTCCTTGCAAGAGGGAATAGATAAGAGTTAAATAATGAGAACACTAAGGTTGCTCAAATGAGTAATTTCTGTATTGAAAAGGATGTGTTCTTGCGTACAAGGAAAGTGAGGGTTTATATACTTACCCATTAGGATTATTTTACATGTATAAAAAGATAAAAAGGTATTTTACAATCATGTTACATGAATCATACTAAAAATAGGTAAAAATGACAAAGAATATTCAGTATGGAAGAGAAAGAATCATTCTGGAATGTTATGTCAGAAGATACGTATCACTTGATGGCTGGACGTCAAGAGTATGATACAACATAGGTGAATACAAGAAGTGCCAGTAGTCAAGGGCCGACCTGATCTGGATCAGGTCTGCAGCCAATCAGTCTAGTTAGGAAGTCAGTTGAATTGGAGTCAGGCACCAATAGGTCAGGCCGATAGCTTAGCTCAACTAGTTCTAGGCTGTCTTCTAGATTAGGACTTCGCTGTTGGGTAAGAGCATGTTGGACACACATGAGGATATGACAGATAAGTCGGCAAGAGGTCAAATCGGGATAGGAGTCTCCATCTCAGCTATGGCTTAAAGCTAATATTTTCTGTGCTAGCTCTTGAAGTCCTCTAGCTCAACTTCTTGTAATCGGTCTAGGGGGTTGAATCCTATCAAAGATTCAAAGCTTAAAAAAAAAACAAAAACAAAAAAAAAAAAGAGAGAAGAAAAGAAAAGGAAAGGAAAGACAACAAAGTTGCGAAACTCACTAATATGAGCTTATTGCTATGTCACATGAGAAACTACTAGGGATAAGCAATTTTGAGAACTCCTGTTACAATTTCCAATACTCCCAAGGATTCGAGTAATTGTTATTAGCAAATTAAATCTTCACAGCACCTGCAAAAGGATGAAAGGTGAAGTAAAAGATGAAAATTGAGAAAAGTTAAAATCATTAAGGCATTATTGGGACATGAAAGTCAATCCAAGTGGATACGACATTGACAAGAATAAAAGTAAACAAGAAAATATCATCTCACATGAAGAAGCCAAGGATCTATAAATAGCCGAGTAAAGATGTGTGCTGTAGATTTGGTTTCAAGATTTGATAAAATTTGAGTTATCTTTTGATATAGAGATATAATAGGTTTTAATTAGTTAAGGAGGATTTAGAGAGGGAAGAGAAGATTTAGAGTAGATATGAAAATATATATATATATATATATATATATTTAGTTACTAAAGATATGTTGCACAAAAAAGAAGAAAATGGGTGGTGTGTTTTGAAAAAGATTTACGCATACAAGGATTAAATTCAAGATTTCTTAGATTCCAGTACCCATCCATTGCTAGCTAGACTAGTTCTTATCGTCAACATATACTATATTACTATATATATATATATATATATATATATATATTAATATGTACCTTAAAAAAATATATCGTATTGTACCGTGAGAGCATTACCCCTATACCCCCATGCTATCTCTACGTAGTACGACATAACTCTTGCAATTTTTACAAAGGAACAAATGCTGTCGTTTCATTTCGCAATGCTCCGAAGCTCTATTCCACTTCACAACAACACTACCCCGTTTGTTGGTATAAATGAGATACACACACACACACACACATACACACACACATATATATATATGCATATAACATAGTCGGATGGGATGTTATGAAAGTCTAGATTCCTATAAATGCTCTAATGATTTTATTTTTTTGCCAATGATCGTAAAATGAGGAAGAAATATTAAGAAAAGCCACCACATACACATTATTTGGCAAACTAATGTCATAGGAGCAATAAGTCAGTAGTGTAATACAAAAGCATATCAAAATATTTGTTCTATGGTAGCAAAATGAATACTAGCATATCATACTCAGCTCACTAATGATCCAAGAGAAGCATAAATTCCATAAATATTGGAAGTAATTATGCAAGCAAAGTCAACATCCATTGTGTCTACATAACAGTTGAAAAAACAATTTCTAGAAATGCCCAAAACCCCCTTAAATGTGTCCAAGGGACTTTTGGTTAGGAGGCAAAATGTAGAGGGATAAAAATTGTTAGGATAAGCCCATTATTTATTTAGGCTTAACTCCTTAGGCCTAAGGATTTTGGTCCATATTGGGATGATTCAAGGAAATTTAGCTTGGTAGGCTTAGAATAGGGATCATTGGACCAGTCTATCACCCTCCAATCTTTCTCAAGTAAACTCATACACTTATAAGGAAGGCTACTAGCCTTAAGCTCATTAGCTAGGTCATTCTGGATAACTGTAAATTAAGCAACCTCCATCTCATCCGTTAATCACCTAGATGATTCGACAAATGTCAACATACCTAGGAGCCTATAAATACCTAGCATTTCCTCATCATTTAGAACTCTTAGACAAAGATTGGAAAAACAATGTTCCACTGTAAAAACTCTACTCTTTAAGATTAAATAGCGTTTAGGCAAATAATTAATCTCATTCGCTTAAGCTACAAGGTAAATGCCTAAGGTCTCTTAAGCCTACCTTATATGTTACTTGTACATTTGAAATACCAAGATTGCATGTTCCTCCTTCATACCTTATTCTCACCTAATCATCCCTTTAGGTGATAATCTCACTTCACTTCTTTGAAATCACGTATAGTACATTACTCATGTAGTACGTACATAACCACTCCAATTAGAACCCTTGCCATCTACACCTTCCCTTAAAGCATTCTAACCTGGTTTAAAGTAGTTGAATTTATATAGGTACCAATTTAAAATCACATTAAATGACCTTAGCATCGAAACAAACCACATTATAAAAGAATTGTATACTACAATTCGATCATATTTGGTTTATAGTTCTATGGGTTCCAATACTTGAAATATTTTAAGTTGTAGCTAAAACACAATTGCACGAAATTAAAGAGTAAAGGGAAAACAAAAAAAATTATAGTGATGTTGCATTGTGCATTAATCTATTCTTTTATCTCTATTGATAGGGATTCATCGTCCAAACTACTCATTCCACTATATCAAAAATTAAAATTTCGATGCTAACTTTGGTATGTAGGAATGGACCTAAAATGGAATTAAGATTCTGGTTTCTATTTCTTTTCTAGTGTTTGAAAGTATTTTTAAAAGGAAAAATCACAATTCCTCAAAATTGAGATTTCAATTTCAAGGGAAAACTCTATTCTACATTTGATAAAGAGAAATTACAATTTCATTATGCATTAATTAATTATCATTATTTAAAATTTATTATTTAACCTTCATATTAATTATAATATCCATTAGTTTAGAGTGTTTTTGACAAAGATTTTTAAATGCACATTCAATCTCATTCCATTCCATAAGTATTTCTAAATAAGAAAATTGATTAATTCAAGTCTTAGTTCCATTCAGTTCCATTCCAATCCATTTCAATGCATTTGATTCCAGATCATTCCTTGATATTAAATGTGACATGAGAGTTTTTCAAGCATGGCTAGCCCTCAACTAAATCCTTAATGCTTTGCTTTCCTTAGCTTCTATCAAAGCTAACACATAGACTACAGTGAATAATCCTAGACTCAAAAGTACAACAAATAAAAGAGTATCAATCTAATGAGGAAACAAATAAGGAATAAGATCCTCTAAGTTTTTGGTGAAAATAAAATAATCAACAATAATAAATAGAAATGTATTGGCTCTTTTGTCAAGGACTTCTCTCTCTTTCTTTCTTTTTTTTTTTTTTTCTCTAAATCAATCTTAAATTGTTGAATATATATAATTCCTTTAGCACCAAGAGAAAAAATTAGAAAAGTGATGTTGGTAAGTTTTTAAAGTATACAATGGAACACTTAAACTTCTTCTAAAGAACTAGCTTAAAGTAAATCTTCAATCAGTTGCGAAGACCACTAAGCTAATACTTAAGAAGAGGAGAGGTAAATTAAGTATTATGACAATTTTTTATTTCTTTTCGATTTATAGTACCAAATGCAATTTAAAGAATGATGAATAAGGGCAAGATGTGAAACTCTATCTCTATTGCTTAGAGAGAAAAAACCTTTCTACTTGAGAGTACTCACACCTTCTTGGTGCTTTTCGGTTTTTCTACTAGTTTATTACGTATTGTTGCTCATACATTGCATCACCAATAATCAAAATTAGTCATACATTACATCAACAAAATCTAAAAATTATTAGCTACATCCCTTAAATCTTCTTGCTGCATCATGACTCCACTTATTGCATCTGTATAATCCATTGAATAAGAGTACACCAACACTTTAGCTCACTTCCTCGCATTGTCCTACGAATCAGTATTGCATCAGTTTATCTATATTTTCTATCCTTTTCTTCCATTGGGAGCTTTTGTTATAATTGTTTTTCCTTTTGTTTGATCATTTCATCCTTGATCCTATTGTTTTTGTCTTTCTCTAACCTTTGCTATGACTTACTTTGTTGATAGGATCCTGCAATGTTAATGAAGAGCGGTAAATTACATCAGGAAACCAAAGAGGGCTTGGAGTTAGAGATTAATCAATTAATAAGGGGCTCTAAAGGTCAGGTTTTAATGGGTAAGGTCATTGCAGACAAATCGCTAAATAAGATGGCAGTCACGAATGCATTAAAAAAATCATGGAAAGAGTTTAGTGAAGTGATCACTTCTATATTAGATCAAAATATGTTTCTTTGTACATTTCCTTCAATGGAATCTACACAAAAGGTTCTCAATAGTAGTGGGCTATAATGGGATTTTGCTTACTACTACATGAATGGAAATCTGATGTAAATATTGAGGAAATAAAGATGAATAAAATTGTCCTTTAGGTCCAAATTCATGGACTAAAATTTGACCAATTAACATTAAAGAATGCAAGAATTTTGGGTAGTAAAGTGGGCGAAGTTTTATAGGTGGAGGATTTAGATGCCAACACGGGTATTGTTTGGGGTTTCTTAAGAGTTAAAATAAGAATTGACTATTCCCAACCTTTGACATCTGGCCAGTGGGTAATGAGAGCTAATTGTGGTAGATATCGTATTCATTTTAAGTACCAACACTTAGTTGATTTTTGTTATAGTTGTGGTAGAATGGGTCATGGATAGAAGAATTGCTCTTTTGATGAGGATTCAGCTAATTCATATGGTTATTAGATGCATGCATTTCCAACTCAATTTGTGCCCCATGCTAAATTCACTCATGATTCTAAAAACAAAGACCCTAATTGTACCAAGGAATCACCCAAACCATGTTCACAAATCCTTCCACACCGTTATCACATACGCTACCCACTTCACATAAGAAACTAGATCATAACACTTCATCTCACCCTTGTACCCAGTCAAATGCTAGACAACCAAACAATCCAAGTGTAGAAACCCTCTTACCCTCTATTAATGAAACCATCCCAATTTCACCAACTTAATTTTACTTAGAAAATCCTAATAGCTCACCCCCCAAAACTAAGCTCACACAGAATTTGCAACAGAAAGTACTGAATCATGTATACGAAGATTAGGAGTTTGCTGACTCTAATGAAGAAGTGGAACCAACTGTTGAGACTGGCATCGGGAACCTTAAATTGAACAGAGTACATGAAGTAGATGTTGAGTAAAAGGAGATTGATCGAAGAAAAGAATTACTAATTAAAAATGGTTAGAGAGAAGTTCTTTAGTGGAATTACCATTATAGAAGATAATAATTTAGGCGATAGTAGCTAGCCTTTGACAGCCATACAGTCACCATGAAGATTTTTATGCTATAACTATCGTAGGTTGGGGCCTCTCGAGACAATTGACAACTTAAAAGCTCTCATCTACAAAAATAAACCAAGTATTGTCTTCTTATTAAAGACAAAGAATATGACTTAGAAACTTAATAGATTGAGGAATAAGTTGGGTTTTGTTGATAGTTGCTTTATTATACCTATTAGCCTATTGGGTGGACTATGTCTTTTGTGGACACAAGATTTGACAGTGAAAATAATAGATATGGATTGTTACTTTATAGATGCTTTAGTTAATCTAAATGATGGAAAATTAATACATACTACTTGGGTATATTCTCCATTTGACTTTTGGGGTAAACAGAATTTCTGGAGTAGAATTAAAATTGGTGCGCAGTTAGTTGAAGCTCCTGGGTTATATGCAAGGGACTTCAATGAGATCCTTAAAGAGCATGAGAAAAGTGGTAGGAATAGGCATGATGTTAGGCAAATAAATGGATTTAGAGAATTTTTTGTTTTTTTTATGCTAATTTGCAAGACCTTGGTTTTAAAGGGCAAAAATTCACATAGTCTAACAAACGCCATGATGAAGTAGAGGTGAAAGAGCACAAAGATAGAGCTTTGGGTCCTCTCAACTGGTTTGTTCATTTTCTGTGCACTTAAGTGTTTAATCTCCCAGCTATAGGATCTAATCACTCACTCATTATGATAAACCTACACTATAAGGACAGCAAAGGCACCAAAAATTCAAGTTCGAAAACATGTGGTTAGCTGAGGAGAGTTGTAAGAAAGTTATTGAAGATAATTGGAAGATGGAAGTGTTAGGTTTTGGTTTGGAAGTTGTGGAAAACAAGTTGCTTAGTTGTCAAAATGCTCTACAAGAGTGGAGTAGGAATGTTTTTCATAATAATAGAAAAGAAATGGATAGAATACTTGCAAAGTTGGTGTAGATTCAAGGGAAAAATGTTGAGGATGAGCTAGAGGATTTGGAAGATGAAGACTGTCTACTTTATGAATTGTATAATTTTCAAAAAAAAGAAGAAATGTTCTAGCATTAGAGGTCGTAGGTGAACTGGTTGAAGTTTGGAGATCGTAACATGACCTTTTTTCACCAATCCACACAATAAAAGGTAGAGAAATAAAATTTTGACCATCTATGATAAATCTGGACAGTTGTTGAATGAAGAAGAGGGTATTGGTAGCTAAGTTGCAGATTACTTTCAACAATTGTTTTCTTCAAATGGTTCAAGAAGATGGTTTCATTGTCTTCATTAGGCTAATGGTTTGGTTATAGAAGATGTCAATAATATGTTGTACAATGAAGTAAGTGATGAGGAAATCAAACTAGCGACTTTCAATTAGGACCTCTCAAAGCTTTAGGCCTAAACAGTTATCTTAGTGTATTTTATCAACACTTTTGGGACATTGTAGGTGACTCTATGATTAAAGCAGTCAAGTCATTCTTCTTATCAGGTAACTTTCCCTCTCATCTTAATCTAGTTGATCTTATCTTAACTCCCAAGGTTCCTAATCCAAATAAAATTACCCAATTGCAACCTACAAGTTTTTGTAATGTGTTGTACAAAATTATGTCCAAAATCCTAGTGAATAAGTTAAAACCTTTCTTAAGAGATCTTTTGTTAGATAATCAAAGTGCTTTTCTTTTTAAAAGAGTGATACAAGGTAACATTCTGATTGCACATGAAATATTTCACTTTTTAAGAAATAAAAAAGAAGAGAAGAAATATTTTTGTGCAGTTAAAGTAAACATGAATAAGGCATACGATGGAGTCAAGTAGGATTTCTTAGAAGCCATTCTATCTAAACTAGGTTTTTGGTAGACATGGATTAGTTGGGTTATGAAGTATGTTTGTTCTATGTCTTTTAATATTATGCTCAATGGTAAACTAATGGGTCATGTGACTCCTACTATTAAGCATTAGACAAAGCGATCCCTTGTCTCCTTATCTTTTCATCCTAGTGTTGAATGTCTTGTCTAATGGCCTAAACAAATTAAAGGATAGTGGTTCTCTTAAAGGGATTTGAATAAGGAAATATTATCCTATGCTAACATACCTTTTCTTTTGCAAATGATTCTCTTTTTTTCATTAAAGCAAATATGGAAGAAGTGTTAAAATTAAAGAGTATGTTAGCTGAGTATTGTTTGGAATCAATCTATAAACTATGGTAACTTAAGTTTTTACTTTTGTTCAAACACTCCTATGGAAGTAAGAAGACAGTTGGCTATAGCTTTAGGAGCTTCGATTGAATCTAGCCTAGGCATATACTTAGGTTTGCCTACTATTTGGGATAAATCTAAGTCAAAAGCTTTAAGCTTTGTAAAGAATAAAATTATGCAGAAATTGTAAGGGTAGAAACAAAAGCTTTTAAATGAAGCACAAAGGGAGGTGCTTATTAAAGCAGTAGCTTTAGCAATCCCCACATATTTAATGGGTTGCTTTAAATTTCCCTTAGATGGTATAATGAGGTTAATAGGACTATTGCTAAATTTTGGTGGGGTCAAAGAAGAGAAGAAGAGAAAGTTCATTGGTTGAGTTAAGATAAGCTAACAAGAAGTAAGACAAATGGGGGCATAGAAATCAGATCTTCATATTTTCAACCTTGCCCTCCTTACAAAGATGGCATGAAGAGTAGAATGTAATCCAAAGGCTTTGTCAGTTAAAGTGCTTAAGGGATTATACTATCCTGATTCAAATTTTCAACAGGTAAGGAAAGGAAGTATGGATTCTTAAGGATAGAATAGTATATTGGAGGGGAAAAAAATTATGTTTTCTAATGGAGTGTGGCGAGTAAGAGATGGAGAGAGAGTAAGGATTGGTGAAGACAAATGGATACTTTCACTCCTTAATAGCTGTAAGACATTAGTAAGAGTAAAGTGGCAATACTGATTGATAAGGATGGTGGAGAATGGAATTTGGGGTATTTAAAGCAGTAGCTTAGCAATGGAAAATTATCAGCAATTAAGAGCTTACCTATAAGATATGGTAGAGAAAAGATTGTCTGATCCAGCCTTATGATAAGAATGAAGTGTACATTACCAAGTCTGCCTATCACATAATCATCTCTTATCGACCTCGATTGAGTAGCAAAGTAAGTTCTTCCTTTGTCACAATAGCTCAAATGTGAAAAAACCTTTGGGACTTAAAAACGATTCCAAAAGTTAGACATTTCCTTTGGAGAGCCTTCAATAATTCCTTACCTAATATGGATAGCCTGGCAAAGAGAAACATTGCTTAAGTGCCTAATTACTTAATATGTGGTGAAGAAGAATCCATTAAGCATGCTCTTCTATTATGTGAATGGACTAGTAATGTGTGGTTTGCAACTTTAGGCATTAAAGTAGTCAAAGAAGAGGTATCGAGCTTGGCTTATTGGTAGGAGAGCTATAGGAAGCTTTTGACAAAGGTTGGAAAAACAAATAGAGCCTTATTTGAAGCTTGAATTGTTGTAGTTTGTTAGTACATTTAGTGTGAACATTGACCAATGCATTTCTCATAACAGGGTTGTTAATAAAGCTGTTGGTTTATTCCAGGAAATAAAAGTTGCTTTTCAGCCAAAGACTTTATTCAAAGATGGGATTCATGCTAATGTTGAGTTGAATCCAACTAGAAAAGACTTCAAGAAAATGCTTGTAATGTCTAGTTAGAAATTCAAAAGTAGAGGGGTAAAAGTGTGTCAAGGTAACAGTTGTTGTGCTAAGAATAGTGGTAGGAAGCAATCAGTGAATGGTCATAAGTATTCTTTATATGATGCCTTATTATCTAGGTGTAACATTGGAGGGAATAGGTATGATAGTTGGTCAGCTCCTCCTAGGATACACATTAAAATTAATATTGACACCTCTTGGAAAAGTGCTTCCTTAAAGGTAGGTATAGCAGCTATGGCACGTGATTATCTTAGAGCCTTGGTGGGTAGATCATCTAGTTCGGTTTTTGCACCATCAACTGAAGTTGTTGAATGTGCTGCTCTTAGGCTTGGACTTCCATTAACACTCCATAAGGGTTGGAAGAATGTGATCCTTGAGACATATTACTAAAACCTTCACTCAACTCTATCAAGAAGGCTAGAGCTGCTTCATTGCTAGTCTAAGATCTTCTTTGACAAAGTACAACAACACTTAGCTCATTTCAATAATGATTGTATTAAATTTTCTTTTGTTACCAAAAATGCAAACATGGTGACAAATTGGGTAGCTTCATAGCACTCCATAAGGGTTGGAAGAATGTGATCCTTGAGACATATTACTAGAACCTTCACTCAACTCTATCAAGAAGGCTAGAGCCGCTTCATTGCTAGTGTAAGAGCTTCTTTGACAAAGCACAACAACACTTAACTCATTTCAATAATGATTGTATTAAATTTTCTTTTGTTACCAAAAATGCAAACATGGTGACAAATTGGGTAACTTCATTCATGTGAAAGAGAATGTACATTTGCATCCTATTCTCTCTCTTGAAGCTACTCCTTAATGATTCTTAGTCCCATTTCTAATGTATCATTTGACAATGGCTAATTAATAATAATACTCTCTTTTGATGGGCAAAAAAAAAAAAAAAAGAATAAGGGTAAGATGCAATAATCAATAATAAATGAAGACAAATAAAGAGAAAGAGATAAAGAAATCAAGCTCAAATATAACATGGATTTCAAATTATCCCTACTCTCCACAGACCTATAATTGCCTCCAACCAAAGATTTCACAACACTTTATTCATTTCACAAATTAATGCTCCAAGAGCTACACAAGTCACTTCAATCACAAATACACATAATTACCACATAAGCTAGTGCTTTTACTCTCTAAGAATTACAAAGTATACTTTCAATCTCTCTTGATTAATAGCAATAAAAAGTACAAGAGACAAATGGTGACTAATAATGCCAAGGAATGTAAGAGAATGTTTTTTAATTGTAGGAGAATACCAAATCTTAGGTGTCCTTGGCTAAGTTATTGAGCATTCATACTATCTCCATAAATTCTTTCTATTATTATGCATTTAATGCTCTAACGGCTTGTAGAAACAAGCTTATTGTCATGACAGCTTCAGTCTCTATTGTTATGATGGCTTCCATGAACAAAATTGATTTCTTCTTCCAATTTAAAGCTCTAAGCTACCATGCTAGTACCCTTCCACTATCATCAAGACAATAGTGCAAACATCAATACTTTCACATGTTTTCAAGCTCTAAACAAACAAAAACACAAACACTATTATACAAATCACCATCAAATAAACTTACTTCACTTTTAAGATTAGCATTTAGAATATATTTAGGATCTAATTGATATGATTAAATGATATAGTAAGATAAAACTCATTTTTAATTAACTCAACATAAGCTCATTATAACTTGTTTAAATGTGTACTTTGGTGTTGTTCTCATTGGAATCAAGTAATGAACCTTAAGTTCAACAAGGTTAGTAATTTGAATTTGAAAAATAAGCCTAAAAAAATTCTTGAACAAATCTTGCCCAATCAAATATATTTTGTGAAGGGATTCATGTATCCAACCATTATTGCATTGAAGAGTTATGCTATGACATAGTGAGCTTATCATACATTAGTGAGTTTTATCACTTTTGCATAAGCAATTGACAACTGATCAACTTTGCATGAATAATAGCTAAAGCATACATGACTTCTTATACTTTTAATTTCTTTTATTTTGTTAAAAGATTTTATTTTATGAATTTTTTTTATTTATTATGAGATATAATTAGGCAAAGTTATTTAGGTTTCATTATTTTAGATTGTTACCTGCCCTAAGGTTGTTCTATTTCTTATAAATACTTTGCTATAGACTCATAATTAGTTTTGGTTATTTTTTGAAGCTCTAAGCAATATTGCTTTCTTTCACTGTCTAATCAACCATATGATTGTTTTAATAAACCTCTTATCTTATTCAATTGTGAATGACGTCAATTGAATGATACGAACCCTTTACTATTTAGTTCTTAATTGTATGTAACATTAATCACATAAAAAGCTCATTAAGGACTATATATGGATCCTATCAAGTAAGTCTAAAGTTCCACTTCAATCTAATTTTAGTGCATAATATTTAAGATTAGATTATTTATATCCTCTTCTTTTATTTGCAAACTATGAAAAACCAATAAACCCTAACAGTTTGTTTATTTTACTGAATAGAATAAGGGCATAATAAAATTGTTATTCACATGGAATGGAATAGAGTCATAATAAGGTCAAAATGCATATTTCTTTGTTTAGTTAGATGCCATTGAATTATTATTACTTTGTTTAGTTTATAATTTCTATAGATGAATACAACTTACAATAGATGATAAAAAGGTCAAAATTGCCCTTAAAATAACAAGTCTATCCCCACTTGTTAAAACCCAACCACAACATGTACTCACCCTTTTCCATCAAATCAATCCAATAACCCTACACCTAAAGTTGAAGATGTCATCTCCAAACTAGAAACCTTGATTTGAAATTAGAAGAACAATTTTCAATAGCCAATATCATAAAAGAACCCCATTTGTCTATGACTAGAATAAGTGAAGAACATTTATTAATTTAAGAAGAAAAAAAATCATAATTAGAAATATATCAGTTCTTGTTAATACAAATGTCCGACTTTACTATAATATGAATAAAATTATCCTTTTGTTTCACTAAAATAAAAAAGAGAGAATTTGATTATCCTTTTCCATGATATAAATGGCTCCTAAGTTAGTATCTTCCTTAATTGGTGTAGTCAAATGTAGGAGAGACGGAGAAGGAATGAGGGACAATAGTATATTAGAGTTCATTTTTTCCCCTTTTAATCAATAGATAGAATGTTTAATTTGATGCTATAATTTTCTATATGTCAAATTATATGAGGATATTTTGGGGTGAAAAAAGAAAAGATTAAAGATGCTAAATTACAATTTCTAGGTTAAAATAAGGAATCCTAATTCAACATTTTGAGGAATTACAATTCTTTGTAGAATTGCTATTACAATGGTGAAAACTTACATGAGCATCATAATAGCAATTCCATAAGGACGGAATGGAACGCTATTATGGGGGTCAAAATGCACATGAACATCATAATAGTAATTCCATAAGAAATAAGGGTGAAATGAAATTGCTATTACGGTGAAGTGAATAGGCTTATATATTCATAAAAACCTAAAAATTATTCTTTTCATAGATTTATGTATGAATTCTAATCATTATAGGTATGGTCATGAGTCGTATTGGTTTGGTGTTAAAGATCAAGTTAATGAAGATATGGCTAAAGTTTAGTTGCTATCAAACTTTAAAAAAAAAAAAAAAAAAAGAGATTCATAACTCTTTCCAAGTGAGAAAAACATCTACTATCTTTTAGGTTATCCTATAAGGATTAGTGGCAAATCTGAAAAGAAGTATCAAGGTTGTTTAGACTTATGAAAAATCAAAGGGAGGCTATAATCAAATTGAAGACAACTAAGCATTAGTGGTGAGGGAAACGGGGCCGTTATATTGTGTAATGAATGGTACCATAATCGTTTTAAGCAATTGGGCATTTATGGTGGGGGTAATAGGGGCACTATATTGTGTTATGAATGGTACCATAATCGTTTTAACCTAAAAGCTTAAATTACCCGATTGTAGTGCTATTAGTAGCATCGTATTAGAGTAAGAGGTCTTTAGTTCAAACCTTTACATTGTCAATCATCCTCCATTTAATTAAAATGCCACTTATTGGGTCTTAGTTAAAGTTTGACCTACAGACGATGAGGAGTGTTAAGTAATAAATATAATAGTCCATAGCACGTCTACAGGTTTAAACTTTTATATCAATCGGTTCTAGTGCTCTTTGTAACATACTATAAACTTGTTTTAGGTGCTCTATGTTGTTAGTAAGGGCATTCATTCGAAGAGCAAAGCATACGAAGACTCAATAGTGGTTGTGTGCATAAGCATCTATAGATTATGGTGTTTATGTAGCAATAAAGGTGTTCAATTCTATCATGGTTTATGGCAGTATTAAGGATGCTAGATATAGGCAAATGGAGTTTATATAGTGGACAATGGTCGTGATTGTTGAAGTGTTGCCAACTAAAGCATGGTGTCAAGTGGTTATTTATTTTGGAGCTTTTTGTAGTTGCATTTGAGTTTAATAGTAGTGCTTTGCATCATGTTTGGTGGGCATGTGAGTAAATTTATAAGTATAAGCTTTGGTGGTGGTCTATTGCATGTCAGCGGAATTGTTTTTGGTCACCACTAAGCAAGTGTAAGGTACAAACTATTGATTGATCATGTGTATATGTGGATGTGTTGTAGTGAGAGGCAAGAGATCGTAAGACTAAGAAAGGATTTCATTAGGTAATACGTGCATGTGGAAGGAGACACGATGTGTATAAGTATTAATTATATTCAAGCGCATGGTCATTTGAAAAAAAGGAAAAGTATTTTTTAATCCTTAATGTTTACTGACTTTTAAAATTGAGTCGTCAACCTTTTTTTTTTTTTTCCTTCTATTTAGATTGTCAACCTTTTTAAAACTTTACAAAAATAAGGCTAACAATTTCTATTGTCATATCATGTCTTGTCTTTATGTCTAAACCAGTTTATGTATAAAAAACCTCAATTTGTGACACCACCCATTTATTAATCGTGTCTGAAATCCTAAACCTGTAACCGACCTATTTAATAAGTGTATCTCGTGTTTAGTTCGGACTTGTTTATCAATTAAAAAGTTAGAGACAAATATACAAAATGCTTGTAGATTTAATAAGAGTGCTTCGTAGAGATATTGTGCTACCATATGTTTCCTTCTTTTCTTTTCTTTTTTCCCCCTTATTCTTCGTCTTTCTTTTCTTTTGAACAACTAGCCACTATATGTAGTAATTTACCAAAGTTCTTTGTAGAAAATATTCTCAAACGATGTAATTCTTAAATATACAACAAATATTCCTATCAAAAAGACGTAAAACCAAGATCAATAATAAGACTAAATTTCACTTTAGAGAAAATTCTTAAAAATAACAAATAGTTTTCCCTTATCCTCTGATGCATACAAACATTCTAATAATAGCTGTTGAACCTACTCACAACTAGCATCTCCTTCAATTCAATCTGCTAATAAAAATAATTATTGAACGCTCATCTATTGCACATAATAAACAATATATTTCATCAAAGTAATGTTCCATTGAAAATTAAGTAAAACAATTCATGAGAATAACAAATAGTTTTATCCTCTCTACCCCTACAGCTCCTCCAATGCTAATGATTTGTTATCTTAAATTAAGTGGAACCATAGCTTAAATCGATGTTACTACCATTCATGAGAATAACAAATAGTTTTGTTCTCTATGTCAATAACTATTTATTAAGGGGTTGTAAACCCCTAAAACTTTTAATATAAGCTCATAATCGCTAAGATATAATTTAGAATTTTATTCAAAATAGACTACAATCACTAATACAGATTTAAGAGATATAGTCTAGACTACTTATAAACTTCATAAGTACTATTAAATATTAACTCTTGTAATCTTAAAATAGCACTTTTAAAAATGAAAGACTTTAGCAAATATTTAGACTTAAAAGCTTATTATATCTTATCTAAATCTACCCTAAATCTATAAGAACCATGCAAAATCATCTAAGATAAGGACTAAAACTAATCAAATAATTGAAAATGAGATGGATGCATGCATGGAGCAAGTTGGCATGAGGATAAACCAAGGAAAAGCCATCCATTTGTCATCTAAGTGCCACTTTCATACCACTACATCATTGACCCACTACTTATCCATACATATATGCGTGAAAATGACCTATGGAAGACATTTAGTTAAATTAGGAATTTTATTTTTTTAAGTAATCTACCACTCTATTGAAGGGACAAGATTTTATTAGAAATACCACTCAAATTTATTTTAGAAGCTCTACAAATAAATAAATAATAAGGAGTCAAAGTTAGTCAACACTAGTCAATAATAATGGCTAAGATCAAGACTAATGGAAAAATAACATCTTAATGACCAAAGACCATCATACGACCACTTTAATTCTAAATTAACTAAAGTAACTAACTAATAACTAAGTGTTAGGTCAATATCATATCTAAGTCCTAAAGAGATAAGCACTCAAAAATTATATCTCAACATTTCTTCCAACATGTAATGGACAAATTGCAAATGAAGTTAGAGAGTTGCCTAACCACCATAAGTGGCATGAAAGAAGAGACTTCCAATTTGTCTTCCATATATCATTTTCATCCAACTCCATTATTATCTTATAAAGTTATCCTACATGCATGCATGAAAAGGACTTAAAGATAAAATGAATGACAAATTACCAACTAAGTTAAGAATTTGATTTCTTTAAGCAACCTCCAACTTATATTCAATTAATATCCTAAATTATATAAATAGATCCACTCCTCATTCTTTGGACCACATCTTGTCTCACTTTTCTCTACACATATCTCTTTCATCTTGTCTCCATTCCAACATTCCAACCAACATACTTCTATTTCTCAACATCCTAATAACATAATGAAACCACTTAAGATTGTTTATCAAAAGATAATCTTAAAAAGGTGAGCAAAATATCTCAACAACCCTTCTTTAATTTAATAGCACCCTTCTAAATTCAAAAGTTTGTTTTCGCTTTCATGATCCAAAAGTTTTTTAAAGCAATCACATGATTCAATAAGTGTTTTACCAAAACTACTTTTTAAACTTCTAAGCTTTACACACTTGATTTCATCTTTGCCATTTTTCTTAAAAATATTCCCAAAACCATGTCTTTGTTAAGCCAAAACCTTTTTATCTACTTCTCTATTTCAAAACAAGTTTCAATCTTATCATTATCAACTACTTTTCAAACCCGAGCTTACAATAACCAAAGGTTTTTCCCACCCAAAGGTTATGTTTTCAAAACCTATACTTCTACGTGAAATCTCTTTTACTTCCCTTGAAAACCCTTATTGAATCTTATTTTCCAAAGTTTCTAAAGAGCTTAAGAATTAAAGCCTATGTTTTCTATTAAAAGGAAATCTTTACTAAAGTCTTTCTTATTACAAAAGTCTCTAAAGTAGTAAAACTAAAATATCACACTTTCCTTTCAAAACAACCTAATACAAAACTTAAAAGAATCAAGTAGACAAATCCATACCTAAATAATAATACCAAAGTTTCATGTCTGAATATTTATGACATAGACATATCTTGGAACTTTAACTCTTAAACATATTTAGATATATTGGACTTATGGAGATATTCTTTACCATAATAATTGGACCTATTATGAGGATTGGAAAACCCGAACATAAGGACTATGGTCATGAAACAACAACGACGATTCGAACATGATATAAATCAACTAAAAGACTTTATAAAACTATAAGACTATAACCAATAAAGAAATCTTATATGTATACCTAATCTTTACTTCTTATTGAGTTCTTTTAGGTGATTGTGAGTTCAAACTACTTGAAAACTATTATGACTAGTAATAGAAATGACTAAGTGAGTATCAACAATGAGTATCACTTGCTTGTGATTATAGCTAGTTGCACTTTAAATATATTTATTAGTTGGCTTTGTGTGTGGAGTATTAGGAAAGTACTTGTGTTTAATTTGTGTGAATTGCTTACGAAAATATTATAAGATATTCCACATAATATTGTTGATGATTATGATATGATGTATTCGTATGCAAGTGTTTGATATTTGGTTGATTACTTATTAATCAACCTTAAGCATATCAAAACTTTAATGTAAAAGAGTTATGCATAGCATATTGCATAAACTTATTTCTGCCACCACTATCACACAAGAAATGGAAAGATAAGAATCTTCCCCATTTTTTACAAATTAAGTGACTTTAAGGATAGTTGTATACTGGATGAGGCCATATCCATTCTTTTGTTTTAGGTTGCATACATCTAAAGACCGATCGGAAATCTTATTAGTCCTTAGTTATTCAGTGGTCAAGGAAGGCGTTTATTTCTTAAGTACATTTCATTTGTGCCTTCTTAGGATCGATTAAGAGATCCTTTGCTTGTAACTTATATTTAGGCTTTAGTGAAAATTTCATTTGATTCCCTCAGCTAATCAGAAGATCAATCTTCTTAAGGTTATAATGGTTGTAGGATGAATATATATCATTTGGTTCTCCTAGGTGATTAAGAGATTGGCTCTCTCATGGGATCAAAGAGAATGTTACCCATTTGGTTCTCCTAAGATTGATCAAGGGGCGTTATCTCTTAATAACTATGATGATATGGGTATGTGTTCAGTCAAAAATTGTGATTCTACGGCTATTTGTTATAGTGGCTAAAGATGTTATGCCAAGAGACTTCATTCACTAAATTTGAACACCTGGGCATTAATGCAACTACTAATCCTCAACCTAGGGTCAAGGGAGGGAATAAACCTGAGACTGTATGCCAGATATTAATTAGCCGCATATATTGCCTCATATACTTGATTGATTGACTACGTATCATATGCATGAAAACTTGCTTGCTATGCTTAAAAGATGGTATGAGTGGATTTCTTACTAAACTAGTTGTAGCTTATACCTCTATAGTTTTAACTTTTTTCAAAAACCTTATTGGTTGTATTTAAGAAGGTTTAAGCCTTTGGTGAGCTATAAAAAGATAGAAGCAAGTCATGGGAATGTGTGGAAGGACTATGATATTTATAATTAGTATATGTCTTAAAGTACTTTATTTATGGTGGTTTGTAATAACTATCATTAGAAAGACTCTATAACTTTATAAGTTATGTACTATCTATTTTAAAATATAATGTGAACTTTTATCTTATACTATTAAATCCGTGATACTCGATGGGCTAATCTATAAACGATGTTTCATGTACTCTTTCGAAGTAATTAATGGGTAAAGAAGTGCTAATTGATTACTTCTGACTAATATATGGCAGTTGTCACTATTAGGCTCTCTTACGAGTTGTGATAGGGATTTAAGTTTTAGTTCACTATGTCTTTTGATTATGGTCATAAGAATTATTTTTCAAATGCTATAATGAGAAACTTATATAAAAATGATCGGTTTTATAGTAAGTGAAAAAGTAGGTTATGATTCAATAATATAAATCACAATGAATCACAAAATCGAATGTAAACAAAAAAGGAAATAGCAAAAAACCTACATTATAAAAACTAACCAAATAACCTCATACAAAAAGAAAAGAAAAGAAAAGATATGAAAAAACACAATGTGAATGTGTCGTAGCGTAACTGTATAAGGACTTTGCAAAGAAAGTACCTAGAAAATTAATCTAGGATGAAGGATCGAGTTTTATGAGAGCTATGGCTAGGAAGTAAAAGAGTAAAAGCTAAAAATAGTGGTAAAAACCCTAGACTAACATAACAATAAAAAATTATTGTAGGTAATCAATAAAATAAAATAAGAATAAGATAAAATCAAATGTAAGTATTATATAATTATTAATAATAAATAGGTTTATGGGTTGAACTCGTAACTTATTTACAAGACTTGTTAAATAAATAGATTTGTAAACGATTTTGGGACTCAAACCCTAAATTTAAACGTACCGTGTCCAAGTTTAACTTGTTTATTATTCACATTGGTTTTTATCGATCTAAATCCGTTTATAACTATGTCATGTCGTGTTTAGGTTTGCAAGTCTCAAATTACTAGCCATATCTATGACATGTACCAATTAAAATGTTCCACAATAACTAATTTAACAAAATTATAATATTAAATATGTTTATTGACATAATATAATAAAAATAAAATTAAAAATTTTGATATGTTACTTATTATACTTTTATTTCGTAGGAGATTTTATTTTATGGATTTATTATGGGATATAATCAGGCAAAGTTATTTAGGTTTCATTATTACTTGATTATTACCTGCCCTAAAAGTTGTTGAAGTTTCATATTAATACTCTGCTATAGACTCATAATTAGTTTAACTAGTTATTTGTCAAAGATCTAAGCAGTATTGCTCTTTTTCACTATCTGATCAATTCTATGATTGTTCTGACAAACTTCTCATCTTATTCAATTGTGAATGACATGAACTGAATGATACAAACCCTTTTCTATTTAATTCTTAATTTATGTAACATTAAGTAGGTAATAAACGATCTTTAAGGATTATATAAATGTCATATTGAGTAAGTCTAAAGTTTCACTTCAATCTAATTTTAGTACATAATATCTAAGATCAGATTATTTATATCTTTTTTTTTTATTTGTAAACCTTAAGAAACCTATAAAAATCCTAAGAGTATAATTATTTCGCTAAATCGAATAAGGTTGTAATGGAATTATAATTTACATTAAACATAATAGAGTCATAATGGGATCAAAATGTGTATTTCCTTATTTAGTTAGATGTCATTGAATTATCATTACAGATGAATATAATTTGTAATAGATAATAAAAAGGGCAAAATTGCCCTTAAAATAACAAGTTTGTCCCCACTTCTTAAAACCTAACCACGACATATACTTGCCAATTTTCCATTGAATCAATCCAATAATCCTAGCACTAAAGTTGAAAATATCATCGCCAAACTAGAAACCTTGATTCAAAATTAGAAGAATAGTTTTCGATAGAAAATACCATAGAAGAACCCAATTTGTCCACAATTGGAATAAATGAAGAACATTTATTAATTTAAGAAGAAAAAAATAATTCAAACTTTGAAACTATGTCAGTTCTTGTTAATACAAATTTTAGGCTTTACTATGATGTGAATACAATTATCCTTTTGTTTCACTAAGGAAAAAAAAAGAATACGATTATCCTTTTCTACGACGTAAGTGGCTACCAGGTTGGTATCTTCCTTGACAGAATATGAAAATCATGAGAGAAATAGAGACTAGAGAGAAACGATTGTGTGGTCAAATGTAGGAGAAATAGAGAGGGAAAGGAGGGACGATAATGTATTAGAGTTCGTTTTTGCCCCTTTGATCAATAGATAGGACGTCTAATTTGACGATGATATTTTGTGGTGAAAAATAGAAAAGAAATAGAGATGCTATGTAATTCTTAGGTTAAAATAAAAAATCACAATTCAACATTTTGGGGAATTATAATTTAATGTGAAATTGTTATTACGAGAATCAAACCACATAATAACATCATAATAGCAATTCCATAAAAATAGAATGGAATGTTATTATGAAAGTCAAAACACATATAAATATCATAATAGCAATTCCCTAAGAATTAATTATGGACTAAAATTATTATTACAGCAAAGTAAATAAGCTTACGTATTCACAAAAACCTAAAAATGATTCTTCTAATAGATTTGCGCATGAATTCTAATCATTATAGGTATGGCCATGAGTCAGCGTCAGTTTGGTATCAAAGATCAGGTTAATGAAGCTGGGACTAGGGTACAGTTGCTGTCAGACTTTAAAAAAGAAATTGAGATTCATTACCCTTTCTCACATGAGGACTGCATCTACTGTCTTTTGGGTTATTCTGCAAAGATTAGTAGCAAATCTAGAAAGAAGTACCAAGGTTTTCTGGATTTATGAAAAATCAAATGGAGGCTATAATCAAATTGAAGGCAACTTGGCATTGGTAATAGTGAAAATGAGAGCACTATATTGTGTTATAAATGGTATTACAATTGTTTTAATTTAAAAGCTCAAATTAGTTAGTTGTGGTACTATTAGTAACATGGTATCAAAGTAAGAGGTTTTGGATTCAAACCTTTGCATTATCAATCATCTTCCATTTAATTAAGTTACCACTTGTTAGGCTTTAGTTAAAGTTCATACCACAAATGAGAATAAGTAATAAATATAAAGATCCATACCACATTATAAGGTTTAAGCTTTTAGATCAATTGGTTGTAGCGCTATTCACAACATACAAGGCACTCATCTTGGGCCTTATATGTTGTCACTAAGGGAGTTGATTCAAAGAACAACAAGGCACACAAAGACTCAAGTGCAATTGTTTTATGAGACAGCATTTGTAAATAATGGTGTTTGTGCAATAGTAAAGTTGTTCGATTCTGTCATGGTTTGTGGTGATGTTGGGGATGCTAGATTTCGACAGGTAGAGTTTGTGTAGCAAATAGTCGTAATTGTTGAATTGTTGCCAACTAAAGCTTGGTGTATTAGGTAGTTATTTTATTTTAAGGCTTTGTGTACTTGTGTTTGGGATTTAGATTCTCTCCATTTACTCCTCCCTCAATTTACAATTCAATGATTGAAATTATCTAGATTTTTAAAATATCATGTGATGTAATTATGATGTTATCATATTCTTTGTAATTTCAACCATTGAATACACATATTAATATCTTAAAAGGATAAATTGAAGAAAATTGAAGAAAGTAAATAGAGAAGATCCATTTCCCTTGTGTTTGAGTCTAATATTGGTACTCTACATCATGTTTGGTGGGCGCATACAAGTGGATTTATGGGTGTAATCTCGAGTGGTGGTTTGTTGCATGTCATCTAAATCGTTTTTGGTCTCCATTGAGCAAGTGTCAAGGTACAAACTATTGATTGATCATGTATGTATGCATGTGTAGATATGTTGTGGTGAGAGGCAGGAGATGGTAAAACAAAGAAAGGCTTTCATTGGGTAATACATGCACATGGAAGAACACATGATGTGTACATTAATTATGTTCAAGCTCATGACGGTGGTAATAGTATTGAAAAAAGGACAAGTACATTTTTAATTCTTAATATTTACTGAATTTTAAATTTGACTCCTCAACCTATTCTTTTCCCCCTTCTATGTATGTTTTCAACCATTTTAAAACTTTACAAGTATAGTACTTCCATCAAATTTATTTTATTAAGTTATTCGTTCATCCATGACATCTAAATATTATAATTGTCTACAATAATTAATTTAACAAAATTATAATATTAAACATGTTTTTTTGACATAATATGATAAAAAAAATTAAACAAAATTTTTTATATGATATAAATACAAATAATAAAAAAATACATAAAAATAATTGAAGGTAGGATGCCGAAGGAAATTGTATGTACGTTAACTATCTTGGCGAGCAAGTCCAAGGCCAAGCGGAAGCTAATAAATGTCTAAGATGGATAGAATTTATTATGCATTTAATGAAAATCTTATTTTTATAAGTTTTGAAAATAACGAGGGCTCAAATATAAAGGAAAAATAAAAGTTTTAGAACTTAAATAAAAAAGCAAGTGTAGGTATAAGGTACAAGTGCAAAGGTCACATATGTGTTCTGTATCAAGTCGCGCACGTAACTAAGGAAATGAGTCGAATAACATAAGGTAAGGTAGGTAAAAGGAGTAAACAATTTCAACAAGGTTATAACACTTGTAATGATAAATAGAGGAGCTAAGAGACGTCAAATCCCACAGTTGATGAAGAATAAGATAATGTTCTTAAAATATTCAAGTGTTTAATCTTTTAAAGTAGGATTCCAGTAGATTAACGACGTTTGTATCCAAATCTTTGTTGTTCAAATGAGAGATGGAGATGGATATTTATAAGAGTCAGCTATTGATCTCATCCATGGGATCATGATAATAATTAGTGACTGGGATCAATTCTTTTCCTTAAATGGACTTTAAGTTAGTTTTTTTTTATAAGTTTAACCCAATAAAGCCTTATTTTCGTGCTAGCTAATATTGAGAAATATTAAATCAAATAAGCCAATCTAATGAATTTACTTCAAACCTACCATGTAAAAACTCTCTTATTTATTTTGAATATTTAAACTCAACTTTTTGGGCTCATTATCTTAACTTAAAAAGTTAAACTTGATTAATTAATGTACTTAAAGTTTAAATTTAAATTTAATCCTTTATAGTATATAAACATTAAGGGTTAAAAGTGTACTTTTTCCTTTCTAAAAAAACTATTATCCATATTTTCACTTGTCTAATATCACATGATCTGAACTTGTGGTAAATATTTTTCTGAAGGACCTAGGCTGACGACGTTCTTCGAATATATATTTTTAAACTTCTTTCTTTTTAAAAAAAAAAAGGGAGGAAAAAATAATAAAAAAGAAAGAAAGAAAATAATCGGTGAAAAGAAAGAGAGAAAAAGAGAAAAGGTTTGCATTCGACCGCGCCAACTGACAAAATAGGTAGCCGTTCTGCAGATACATTGACTGTACTACACTTTCCAACGGCTCCTTTAATTGACTTTCTTTTTAATCATATATACATATACTATTTTAAATTCTTATGATTACCCATTTTCCTTATTTACGTTTCTCACAACACTAAACCATCCTCCTGCTCTTTCACTTCTATAATCCTCTCCATTCTCTCAGACTCTGAAATTGCTGTTTGTTCATTTCAATTGCATTAATCATCTTTGTTGTTTACATAATTTTTTCTGTATATTTCTTATCATTTTTGTTGTATTCTCTTTATTCGCTGCATAATCCTTTTAATTTTTTCTTTTAAATTTCTGTTTATTAGCTAGATAAAAATTTTTGCTAATATTTGACAAAGTGTTGTCTCAAAGTTATAGCAATTCTTCATTTCAATATAAAACGGATGAAGACCATGTGAATTCATTTGCTAAATATATAGCCGCTGGAAAATTACCCTTTGGTTTGGGTGAACATTCATGTTATCTGAGCTATGTTCGAACTTGTTTTAATCCTCAATTTCAACCTATTCCCAAGAAGGCTGTCGTACGAGCAACGATCAAACTTTACAAATGAGGAAAAACAGATTTGATTGCTGTATTTTCAGCATTGAATGCCCATGTTTCGATATGTGTTGATATATGGAGTGATTGTTGGCATGAGAGTTCGTATGTATGCATTACTTGTCAATGGATCGACCATGAATGGAAATTGCAGAAAAGGATCATTGCTTTCCGAATTATATACGGAAGACTCACTGCTGACTATTTTGTTAGCGTGATTGATGATGTTTTAGAAGAATATGGTTTGCGTGAAAAGGTTTTTTCATTTGGTTTCGATAGTGCATCCGCAAACATAGCGTCGGTCGGTTCAAGATCTTAGAGATCTCTGCCAACGGACTATAGGTGATAAGTTTTTTCATATCAGGTACGCAGGGCATGTTATGAATTCATGTATGCAAGATTGTTTACGAGCATTTGACGGTCATATTGAACCGATTAAAGATGCGCTTTCTTATTTGTCTTTTCGTCCACCATTACTGAAAAAATGGAGAAGATTCTGTAGTGCTTCTGGACAAGCACGGAAAGAATTTTGGGGAGATAGTCCATATAATTGGAACTCAACGTATGAGTTACTCGATGACTATGGCAAATATAGAACATTGTTATGTCCCTTTTTTTATGACTCACGTGCCTGAAGTTTCCTTGCATGAAGATGATTGGATTGTCTGTCAAAAGATTTTGCCTGTTCTTAAAATCTTTGATGATGCTACTTACACTTTGTCCAGTGTATATCGTCCCAGTTCTCATAGGTTTCTGGTTGAGGCATATGATATTGTTGCCTGTTTACATGAAGCTAAAGCCGATGCTGTTTTGCAAATGCCTGTTATAGACATGTTGTCGAAATGGACACGTTGTTACAGAGACATTCCTCCTATCTACTTGGTTGCTATGGTTTTTTATCCCCGTCTGAAATTAGATGGCTTGCAAGGATTTTTATCTGCATTTAAATGATGATAATGTTGATGTTCCTGCGAAATTTGATGAGGTTAGGCGCATCGTATATCAATTATATGATGATTATCGTATTGTTTTTGGTAATCAAGTTCATCGGACTTCAGAGCACAATAATAGTGAAGGTAGAGAGGCTACCACAGCTCGTCGCTCTAAAATAATTCTGCAAAGACTAAAACAAGAAAGGGCTTTAGAAAGTACTAATTGGGAACTTGATTTATATTTCAGCACTCCTTTTGTGTTTAATGATAGCATGTGGGATGAAGATTTTCCCATCCTAGACTGGTGGAAGGAACATTCTAGAATTTTTCCCACCGTTTCCCTAATTGCAAGACAAATTCTAGCAACTCCAGCCTCAACTGTTGCGGAGGAACAAGCTTTTAGTGCAAATGGATATATTCTATATGAATCACAGTCTACCTTGATTCCCGACTTACTGGAGGTTCAAGTATGTGTAGGTGATTGGCATCAAGCCGATCTCAGATGTCAAGAATTCGAAAAACATGAAGATGAAGATTCTTACTCTGGTCTTAGTGACTCAGAAGAAGATGATACGGACGTTCATACATATGATTGAATGAAGATAGAGAACAAGAAATATTGAAGGATGAAAACAATGATTCAAGTACTTCCAAAGATGTTTGAGATGATTTTCCTTTCGTTTCTGATAGTGGCTTTTTTTTTTTCTTTTTCTTTTTTATTTTTTGGGTGTCCAATCAGATATCACCTAAATTATGAAGTGAAATATCATGAGGTAATTTTTTATATACCATGTATCCATTTATTTTCATTGTTCCAACAATAATTGCAACTTATAATATATGAACGGGGAAAAGCCTTTATTTCTTATTTAGTATTGATAATTAAAATGGAGCCGTATTTGGCCTTTACTTTCTGTGTTAATATCAAAGTCAAAAATGGTGTCAATTCTATTGCCAAAAACCGGGAGACCAAGATTATGACTTGGAAAAAGAAACTTCCAATTCTTTATAGTCTGGAGTTGACAAAAATGGCTCTAAATCTCACCAGCTTCTGATAACAACATACAAAATTCAGGCCTTTGCTTTCTGTGTTAATATCAAAGTCAAAATGGTGTCAATTCTACTGCCAAAAACAGAGATACCAAGATTATGACTTGGAAAAAGAAACTTCCAATTCTTTATAGTCTGGAGTTGACAAAAATGGCTCTTAATCTCACCAGCTTCTGATAACAACATATAAATAAATTCAGGCCTTTACTTTCTGTGTTAATATTTAAAGTTAAAAATGTTGTCAATTCTACTGCCAAAAACAGAGAGACCAAGATTATGACTTGGAAAAAGAAACTTCCAATTCTTTATAGTCTGGAGTTGACAAAAATGGCTCTTAATCTCACCAGCTTCTGATAACAACCTAAATTCAGGCCAATCAAGCAAATCCAATTCATTTTCTTGATTTGTTTAGGAAACAGCCAATGAAGCAGACCCTTAGGAGGAGCCCAAACAGCCAATTCTTAATCGAAACTGTCAACTTTCCCAGACCTGAAGAGCGAAACAACCATAAACACTCACAGATAGCTCTCAAATTCAAAGGGGAACACCTAACACAGATTATGTTTTTATGTTAAATTTTAATAGATTACCAGGTTGCTGTATACCACTAGAAATTACCATTACAGCAACTAAACTTATTTTCCATTGCAACAACTATCATTAAAGTTTTAAGAACTTTGATAATCCATTGCAATTATCTAATCACAATATTGAAAAAATTCAAAACCTGTAGCGCACATGAGCACTATGAAAAGGGAGTAAGTTTTTTCTTTTTCCTTTTAACTTTTCTGTAAGAAAGGATATGAACTTTCAATTTTTGAAGCTTATTTTGCTAAATGAAAGATCGAAGCAAGTTAAGAGCCCTATCATGAGGAATACGAGCATATATGATTATTATAGTCGAAGCAAGTTAAGAGTCCTACCATGAGGAATACGAGCATATATGACTATTATAGCTTTCTGTGAACACTTTAAAATGAATGGTTGAAGGAATAAAAAATCCTGGAGCTTATATGAAAAGACCATGCAATAAGACCTAGGAAGATTTAGGCCTTTCTAAATATATTTTTTAACCAGCAGAATGGGCGAAATCAAAAAGTGCAAGTGCACAAAAAACGGCAAGCTTGTGTCATAAGTGGATTCCCTCACTCGAACTCATACAGCACTTAGCGTTTCTGACTATACTAAGGAAGGCTAAATCAACCCGTAACGCACTTATAAAGTTTAGAGAGAGAAACTCCAATGCAAATAGTATTCACTCAAAGTAATTGGATGATTACAACTGAGGGAATCTTTTTTATATATATAAGAGACTTCTCAAGATAGATAGCCAAGATCAATTCGATCTAACGATTACAATTCACTCTGGAACATTCTAGATCTTCTGGAACGTTCTAGAATATCCACTCTAGGCTTGAACGAACCTCATGAGTTTGAGCCCTTCTAAATTGGTCGGTGACATTCTCCCCCACTTATTTCGAAGACGTCCTTGTCGCATTTTCTTCGTGAAACTTTTGAATTTTGTTTAAAAACTGCCATAAAGCTTCAATAGGTTCCTAGCTTCAACGAGTTCCCAACTAATCTCACTTTCTGGCTTTCCTTTCCAAATAACCATATACTCATGCCTAAGAGAGTAGCCTCGTCTTCTTACATATCCATCTATGATAATGATAATTTCTCCTATTTCTTTATCGTATGATTCCTAAACCCCAACTGGAGCCCTCTGTGATATTGTTCTACTGGGGTCATCCTCGTCCTTATGAAATGACTTGAGCCTATTAACATGGAATACTGGGTGGAATTTTAATCTTAGGGATAACTCCAACTTATGAGATACCCATCCTACCCGTTTCACAATGGGAAATGGTCTTTCATAATGCCTCATTAGTCCTTTGTACAATTAACCCTTGGTCCGCTAGATCAAGTATAACTTCACAAGTACTTGATCTCCTACTTGATACTCCATTGGCTAACGCTTCTTATCCGCAACCTTTTTCAATCTCTTGATAGCCTTATCTAAGTAAATTCAACCTAAGTCTTGGCTCTCTTGCCACTTTCTTGCAAATTTATATAAGGGGGATTAGACCCCGTATAACACCCTAAGACCCAAAATAAGTGCTACAACTTGCTACTTATCCCAACTAGTCTGGAATGTGTAGGGTTTTCTAAGTCTACAATCGAAACATGAAGAAACACATCACATAATATATATAAATATCCACAAGGGAGTGGGAATTGCAACAACTCATAAGCTCGTAAAACGGGAAACTTAACAAGGTTCAAAAGCATGAAAACTCATAAACCATAAAAACAAAAAATAAGTCCAGAACCTAGATCCTCAAGTATCAAGCTAGGAGTCCATCTCCTTAAAATACAATCCATCAACATAACATAAACTTCAGTAAATAGAAACTAGTCCTATCTTAGTCATCATAAAAATATAGATACTTGACTCCATCCTCCTCTTAGATGTCAAACATCTCCTTATAAATAAGGAAGTCCTGAAATCTGATACCTAAAAAAAAAAAAAAAAGAATGAGCCAAAGCCCAATATGGGTGTACAAACATATACACATGCTAAGATAGATCATCCACGTACAGTTATGCAAAAAATAGTAGATAATATAATCAATAGTTTAATTATCTCAAATTAGACCAATTGAATAATAAAAGGGTATTCATAACCCTGCCACACTTGGTCTTTATCTACATATATACGTGGATATAATAATATGTTTCCCTTTAAGTCCTTTATGCCTAGAAACCAGAGTCCACTACCTAATATTCTAGCTGTGTTGTCCCATGTGAAAGTCTGCTAGGGAATCCTCACACATTATTAGTAATTGGCAGATCCTTAGAGAGGGCGGGTCAAGCAAAACCAACAATTAAGTTTAATTGGGCCAAATATAAGTTAGTCTAATTAGATTACTTAGTCCTATCAAACACAAGCAAAAATCAACACCATGTACTTGGAATCGCTTCAAGATTGAATATAAAACTCTAATCTCAACCTGAACAAAAGTCAAACCTCAACAAAGGAAACTAAATACCATGAATCTAAAAGAAACAAGTAGCATGTTATCCCTTAATCATTTTAAAGCTAAGTCCTACTAGGAATTATCTAAAAGCTTATGATCTATTCAATTAAGGTCCTGAAAAAAATCGCTAAGTTGAACTAATAATATCATAATATGATTAAACTAAAAAAAAATGATATAACTATATATATAAGATCACTTTTTATAGAAGTTCGTAAGGTACATAATATTTAGTT
>JAMXBB010000005.1:87059527-87165442 GCA_024138015.1 Lumnitzera littorea
ATATATATATATATATATATATATATATATATATATATAACATATCTATATATATATATAAAAGAAAGTATACAATGGACACAATATTAAAGTACCAAATACTATAAATTGTCGAATTGGTATAATAAATAATATGAACTTACATGGAAGATAGTATACTTCGTAACAACTTGTAAGAAAATACATAAACTTCGTAACAACTCGTAAGAAAATACATATACTTCGTAACAACTCGTAAGAAAATACATAATAATAGATGATACATAAAACGGATATACCAAACGTATATAATATATTATATAAGTAAATGAAAACTTGGCCCTAACTTATATATCCATAATCAATATACCGATTGTGATAAAATATACTATATATATACATAATACTAAGGTGAAGAAAATACTTGGATCGGAATATCGTTGATATTAAAAATAAGACATACTAACAATAATATAGTATTATAATGCACTAGATTGACATTTAAGATTATCATAAAATATGATTATTAACGAAATTTATAAATAAACAGAAGATAGTAACTTAAGTCGTAAACAATAAAAACAAAAATTGGCCCAAAAATATATACCTATAATTAACGATCCAACATATGATAAAATATATTTAACAATAACTCTTACATAAATAACACTATATAACATGATAAACAAATAATTTAAAAACGGTAATTGAAAACTAACAATACTTAATCAACACTAACAATAGAGATAATAAAATAATACACTAAAAGTACGGTACTAAATATGAGTTTGGAATGGCTCGCGAAGGCAATTGAGATAGAAACATCAAATGACGACTAACAAGAATCTATTATAAACAATAATACAAGAATTATAATTTATAAAATAATAATATATTCAAATAATTAATTAATATCATTTACCGAATTAATTAGAAACATATAGGATGATAATTCCCTTAATTGAATTTCTAATGGACTTCGGAAACTGACTTGAACTTTAGAAATTTTGGGGGACTAATGAGAGAAGATATATCTAGCATCATAATTTGGGGGAAGGGGTTATTACAAGTGTGACAGAGGGATAGGGATTGGGGATATAGTGAGGGAGAAGAGAGACAGAAACACAGGGATATGTCAGGAGAGTAAGGCCAGGGTGATTAAATTAGGTGGGGGGTGGCTTACGAGAGAAATGGGATTGAAGGAAAATGGTGAGGATAAGGACAAAGAGATAGAGTGTCAATAGAGAGGGGAAACGGGTTAGAGGGATAGGTTAGGGGGGTGAGGTTAAGCATTAAATTGGTGAGCACTGAGGGAGAGAAGGGGAGCCCAGAGAGAGATGGACATAGACATAAGAGACAGCTCATAAGGTGAGATAGTGACAAGAGAAGGAGAATACTGTAAGAGAGAGAGAAGACAGGTAATAGGATGAGAGAGAAAAGGTGAGACGGCGACTGGAGGGTATAAAATTTTGGGGTTTAGGGTAGGGTTTTAGGATAGGTTCTAGAAGCTTCTAGGTTATAAGGTAGTATATAAATATAGAAAAAGAGAATGGAATTTATTATAATAAGATTATATAAATATCGTGTAAGAAAATAAATTTTTATGTAAATGCTATGATGTAAGGTACTAAAAATTATTATATCCTTTACATAAAATATAAAATTAAAAATACTTAATATATATGTGAAATAAAGATCTTGAAATAATCAAATTGAAACCTTAATTTCAATTTCTAACGATATTAACCTAAGCGAGTTTATGATTTAAATAAAATACTAAATTAACAAAGATATTTCACCCCGTATATCCTGTTGTTATCATATTGGGAGTTAACGGCTATCTCTCGAAGACAATCTCAAATGGACTATGTCCTGTTGATTCATTCTTTTGTATATTGAAAGAGAATTATGCCACATCCAATAACTTAGGCTAATCCTGCTGATTTGCACTTATGAAGTGCCTCAAGTAAAGCTTCACTAATGCATTCACCCTTTCCATCTGTCCATCCATCTGTAGATGAAGACTAGTAGAAAAGTTTAGCTCAGAACTAAGAAGCTTGAATAGTTCCGTCCAGAATTTCCCTGTGAAACGACCATCTCAATCACTTACAATGCTTCTAGGTAAACCCTAATACTTCACTTTATGCTTGAGAAACAACTGGGCTACTTCATCAGTGGGGTACTCTTTTGTTGCTGGAATGAATGTTGCATATTTTGAGAACCTGTCTACTACTACCATAATAGTACCATATCCTTCTAACTTGGGTAGGCTTACAATAAAATCCATAGAGACACTTTCCCAAAGATGCTCTAGAATAGGCAAAGGCTCTAATAGTATAAGGGCTAGCCTTTGTTCCACCTTATCTTGTTGACATATGAGATAAGTTTTGACATAACTCTCGATGTCCTCTCTTAGATGTGGCCAAAAGTACCTTTCTTCAACTAAGGCTAGGGTTCAGTGTATTCCAGGGCAATCTGCCCATTTAGAATCATGACATTCCTTCAATATTTCCCTCCTTAATGGTGATGAGTAGGGAACATACACCCGTTTCCCCTTTATGTATATTAGTCCATCTTTCTCCCAAAATCTCCTTGTTTTACTCTCTTTACATTGGATTAATAAAGCCTTAGCCAACTGATCGATCTCCATCCCTTCTTGAATCTTCGCTAAAAGGTTGTTCTCAAGGCTACTGATAGTGGCTAATTCTACCCTCCAACTTAAGGTATCTACTATGACATTCGTCTTTCCCACCTTATATTCTATGTTGAAATCAAATTCTACCAAGAAAATCTGCCAACAAGCTTGCTTAGGGGATAGATTCTTTTGGGTCTGGAAGTAACTAGTGGCTACATTGTCAGTCTTGACCATAAATTTCGTGCCAAGAAAGTACTGTCTCTAAACTTAAAGGCAATGTACTATAGTTGTCATTTCCTTCTCATGTACTGGGTATCGCCTCTCCATTCCATTTAACTTTCAGCTCTTAAAGGCTATTGGATGATTTTCCTGCATCAGAACCCCACCAATGGCATAATTACTAGCATCCGTACATACTTCAAATGCTTTGTCAAAGTTAGGGAGCATAAGAACTGGCTCTCTAGTAATTGCTTCCTTCATTGTATCAAATGCCTTCTATCGATCTTCCCTCCAATCCCATGGAACATCTTTCTTAAGTAGATCCGTTAAAGGGGCTGCCATTCGAGAATATCCACAAATGAACCTTCTATAATAATTTACTAAGCCGAGAAACGACCTCAATTCGATGGGCTTAATGGGTTCTTTCCATTCTCGAATGGCCTATATCTTCTCTTTATCCATTCTAATCTTCCCTCCGCCTACTACGTGCCCTAGGAAGGCCACTTCTTCCTTTGCAATGGCACATTTCTCTAGCTTTACATGCAACTCGTTTTCCTTTAGATCTAAGAAAACTGCATGAAGATGTTCTACGTGCTCTTCTATAGTCTTGCTATAAATCATAAATCATGATATCATCCAAGTAAACCACAACAAAATGATCCAAGAAAAGTACTAATACCCTATTCATAAGAGTGTAAAAAGTAGCCGAGGCATTCGTGAGCCTAAATGGCTTAACAAGAAACTCAAATGCACAATACCTTGTGACGCAAGTGGTTTTGGGCTCATCTTCATCTGTTATCTGTACTTGATGATATCCCGATCATACATCCAGTTTCGAAAAATATCTTGCCTTTCCCAGTCGATCGAATAAGTCCGATACTAAAGGAATAGGGTACTTATTTTTCACAGTGACCTTATTCAAGGCCTTATAGTCAATATACATCCTAAGAAACCCATCATGTTTCTTTTAGAAGAGAACTAGAGCTTTAAAAGGTGCCTTTGACTGTTGGATGAATTTGGCTTCCAATAACTACTTCAATTGTCGCCTTAATTCTTCTAATTTTTTCAAGGACATGTTATAAGGAACTGCAGCAGGGGCCTTTATACCTAATTCTAGCTCAATCGCATGATCTACTTCCCTTTTTGGAGGTAGCTTCTTCAGCAACTCTTTAGGTATGATGTCTTTAAATTCTTTTAGCAACGCCTCCACTCAATGTAGAATTGCCTCTTAACTTCCCATCTCTTCATCCCCCTTCAAAGTAGCTACATACATAACTTCATTCTTTTTTTTAGCCCTTAGCTAATTGCATAACGAAAAGGAATTTTGTAGCCTGACTAATATTCCTTGAAAGGGGCACCACACATTATGAGTCGATCTCGAGCATACATATACAGTTAGCACGGGAAATAATAAGTGCATCAATATGATCTAGGAATTCCATCCTAATCACAAATTCAAAGTCGTCCATGAGTACTACTTCAATGGTTTCCTTCCCTTTCTACCCTCCTACGTAGAGCTCTATCTCCCTGGCGACTCCAACAGTAGGGACTTCCTTTGAGTTTACTGTCTTAAGCCATATCTTGGTATTCTCTACTTCCATTCCAATCTTACTTACTGCTACCTCAGAGATGAACAAGTAAGATGCTTGGTATCAATAAGGGCATTTAATTTCTTGCCAGCAACTATCACTTTAGTGTATATCAACCCCTTTCGCTTCTCCTGCATCTTCATAGCACTAAGCAATAGTATCTAACCCAGTTTAGCCTTGTCCCCTTCATCGAAGCTCTCATCTGCCATAATTGCTGCCAACCGATCTTTCTTTGGGCATTCCCTAATATAATGGAGGCCACTGCAGAACTAGCACTTTAATTCTTGGGGCTTCCATCTTTTCCTTCACAAGTCTTTCCCTAATCATTGTTTTTCTCTTCCATCTTAGCCTTTCCTTTAGAGGGACTCCCACTTCTTTCCTTCTCAACTCCCCCCTTCTACCTTCCCATCAACATCTTATGTTCCGTCTTCTTGAACTTAGTTAATCCTTCAGCAATTGCTATGGCCTTGGAGATGTCTTCTACCCCTCTTCGCTCCAACTCCAACTTCACCTAAGGTTTCAAATTATCTAAAAACATCAGTAGAGCGTCATCCCGATTAAGATCTAGGATCTCTAGCATCAACTTTGAAAATTCCTTCACATATTGCTTGATGTCACCCTTATGAGTTAGGTGATGTAACTTTACCTTTACCTCTTTAGCAATATGTTAGGGAGAGAATTGTCCCTTGATTTCTTGTACAAAACTAGCTTAAGTATTGATTTTATTTGCCCTCCTACGCCACCACACCATAGCAGAATCCTTCAAATACATAACAGTAATATGTACCTTTCCGAGGTCATACAAGATTCCTACAGTATCGAAATATTGTTCTATTCCCCAGAGAAAGTTGTCTACCTCTCTAACAAATCGTGTCCCATTAAAAGGTTCGGGCTTGGGTACATCAACCTTATGAGCAAGCTGGATGGTCACTCCATTTGCAACTACCACTCGATATGCTGTTAGTTAGGTCTTAATTTCCTCAATCTCTTGGCACATGACTACTATTGTAGTATCCAACTTAACTTCATAAGCTTCCTCCTTAGTTTCTAAAGTCGTAACTCAAGCTTGGAGTGCTTCATTTTTCCTTTCAATCGCCTCATTACGCTGCTTTAGCTTCTCGTTGGTTTGATTCAATGCCCCTTGCAACTTGCCTCGAAGTTCTTCCTCCATCTCTTCAAGGCCACCTTGTGACTCATTGAATTGTTCCTTCACTTTAATAATGCTCAGCTCCGTTCTATCTATCCTATCAAGGAGGGAGTTCAGCAAGTCCCAGTACTTAGCCCTCTACTTAGTGACCCAACAGTCATCTTGGTTAGCTAACTCTTCGACCATCGAAGTGTTGTTATCTCCTCCAAACGACATTTTCTCCATACGTAGTCTCTTTTCCTAACTCTACTACCACTCGTCACAACCAAATTCCCTCACTTGAGCCCATGCAGCACTTAGCGTTCCTAACTATATTAAGAAAAGCTAAGTCAGCCTGTAACACACTCACAAAGTTTAGAGAGAGAAACTCTAATGCAAATAGTATTCAGTTAAAATAACTAAATGATTACAACTGAGGGGATCTCCCCTATATATATTAAAGGCTTCTTAAAATAGATGGTCAAGATTAATTCGATCTAACAGTTATAATTAAATCCTACCTACCTTTATATTAAGTGCATTTACCTACCTTATTTGTCACCTACTTTGAAACTTTCTAGATCTTCTAGAATATTCTAGATTATTCACTCTAGGCTTGAATAAACCTCATGAGTTTGGGTGTTTCTAAATTAGCCCATGACACTTGCACATAAAATATATTTAGGTGAGAAAACCTTATTGGATTTTCATATATTTTTCTTTTATTTTAAATTTTGTGATAATGGATTGCCGCCTACTACTGCACTATAGGTATAATGATCATGTTTGAGTGTAAATCACAACTTGATAAGTTAGTGGCCATTCCACCACCCTAAGTTCAAAAAGTAGGTAGATCTTTTTTATTTTATACTTTTTTTAAATTTTTCCTATTTATATTTTTTTAATAATTTTATCGTTTATATTTTTTTATATTATTTATTTTATAATGATTAATAAACAAATTTAAATACTACGTAACATATACTAATGGAAAACTTAAGGATATTAAAAAAAATTATAATTTTATAAATATTTGTAAACATTAAGAATTTGAATTTAAAAAAAATGTTAAGCACTTAATTAGAAAATCAACTAACGTGAAGTATCAAAAATATACTTCTCATTTCTTTTTTTTTATTCGATTAACTGATGCATTGATTTCAATAAAAAAAAAACAAGCTACTACACAATCCAAAGTTTAAAAGATTAAGGAAAAAAAAAGAAAGAAAAGAAAATTGACTTAAAAAATATTAGGTCGTATCACCTGATTGCTTTTTAGTCTTTCTTTTTAAAAAATAAAATTAATCTGGATAGTATACAACTACCCACAACTATAGGGAAATCACATAATGCTCTCAATGGCCAATGGTAGAATGGCAAGATTTTATTTTTCATGTATGGAGTGATGTGATAATGGGGATGTCAGGATGAAGACGATGCTCCACGGGAAGTTGGTTATTAATGGATTTTCATTGAATTTCTTTACAATGATAGGTGTTATGAATTACATATGAAATCTAATGGGATTCATGATAAGTATAAGATATTTGATAACATAGTAGAGAAAGAATGGTTCCATTAAGGACTTTTTTTTATCTAATTACTTTATTTTTAATTTTGATGACATGTCAACTTTTTAATTAGCCATAATGAATGAATGGATAATGGTGAAAATTACAAAGCAGCTACAGGATAAAATAATAGTTTGTGCAATTCTTCAAACACAAATCACATACTCTAACTTCAAATACAAATCTCATACTTTAACTCCAAACCTAAAGACAAACTTGTATCTCCAAACTACATCTCTAACTCCACCACTCAAAGTAGTAAGGTCCAACTTCATACTCTAACTCCAAAAACAAACCCAAACCCCAATTCCACATTTCAAATAAGTAACTCCAAGTGCTACATAATAAATTGAACAATAAAAGGAAATTGAAACAGCTATAGGAAAAGAAATAACTAACAATACATATTTATAAATATCATTTATATAGTTCCAAAGTTTTTGCATTGTTTACATTTATATACAACATAATTCTATATATTGAAGCAAACATGTGATCACTTTATCCCATTGTGTGATGCCACCTCCCATAGTGTGCTTTACCATACCACATAGAAGTTTCTCTAGCACATGAAGACTGGTCTAGTTTGTCTTCCCATGAAATTTGATAAGGGTCTACTTGTGTAATGCCCTTGCCCATGTCGTAACCTGCTTAGTGCCTCTCAAAGTGAGGTACACCCCGAATAATCATCAATGAAGGGGCTAATTAGTGGCATGTGTAAGGAATGACATGACATAAGACCTTAGGAAGTAGATCCCCGTACTAGGTTGACCCATGATGCAATAGAGTATAGTGTGGGTCTAGTTAGTATGGAGTTGGAATAAGAGATAGAGCCAGTGCTAGGAAAGGAGACCTATTTATAGGTGGCTGCTAGCAACCAACACTAATACGGCCATGGCTACGACCTTGATCTTTAGCGCATATCAAATGAAGAGGAAGATCAATAGGTTCCTCCTAATGGCCTGGAAGGTACAATGTGAGACTACCATATCCCCTAAGAAGCTACCTCGCAAACCAGGTGATGTCTTGTACTGTAGCAGTATGCAATGATCAGCGTTAATGTGAGCCCAACCATCTGCCTACATGGAAAGGAAAGGTATAATGTGTTATTTTCTTTGTAAGCAAAAAAATAAGTAGAAGTATATAAGATTTCTATGAAGATCTTACCATGGCACCAAGTAGGGCTTTAATGTGCCTTATGAATTGTTGAGTGTGTGCCCAAAACCAATGATAGTAATGGGGAATGACCCCATCTGGAGAAGCATCATCGTAGTCTAGCTCAACAAGTGTCAACCTTCGCTCCTCCTACATACGAAGTCGCATGATGCCATCTCTAATCTTCAGTAGTCTTCCCCTTCAAGTTAATCCAATGGGTAGCATCTAAGATGTTTGGGTCCTTTAGGATTCCTTGCACTCCATGTCATAGCATACGATTTAGCAAGTGCCGCTCCACGATATAAAAGCATATCAAAAGCACCCAACCATACGAAATATCGTATCCTATTTAACATAATATCGATAATGCCTTTAAGATACTAGGAGAGTAAGATCTTGAGATGATCTACACATAAGGTAAATCAAACAATTGAGAACAAAAATATACGCAAGAGTAGTAAATAGTTAAAGTAAATCATTTATCATACCTATTCCAAGTTTTACCTATTGAATGCATCCTAATATTAGGACACTACATGAGTAGTGATCTCTAAAGTGTCAAAGTCAGCATTCCATTGCCATATTAATGGTCCTTCATCAAGAATATGCACCTAAAGATAATGGGGTGCGATGTGGGGGAATCAACTCATTCCCAATCTTGTAATAGTATTATAACACCACCAATCTCGACAACCATGTAGTCAACATCACGGTAAAGATTCCTGTATAACCAAGCTAGGCATACTATCCTCCATCATACTCTCTTGCTGTTGCAAAGTCCTTTCGCAAAAGGAGAAATTTCAAGTGAACCAAGTTCCCTTATTTATTAGGAAAAAAACCATGCCTTTGATTAACTATAAAAGATACGCATGGGCATATCTTATGACAATAGTCTCATCAACTACTGCAAGTAAGTGACCAAAATGACTCTCTAACCACAACATCTTCATACGCCTACCATTGTAAGCTTTTTCCTCCTCAGGTTTGACACTTAATAGGCACTCACACTCATTAGCCCAACCAATGGATGTCTACCCAATAACTATACGTCCATTTACAGGTAAACTAAATTGGATGGACATGTCTTGCAATGTGATGGCAACCTTCCTGTACAACATATGGAAGGTGTGGTCTCTCATCTCCACCTCTCAACCAAAGTAGTGATAAGATGCCAATCAAGAGAAATGAAGGGCAAAAGAGCAACACCAAAGAACCCAACCTGCTCTACATAAGGCATGATGCACAGGTCCAAGTCATGTTGAATCCTATGCTCATGCCGGCGTAAGGATGCCTCCATGCCTCTCGTTGGTGGCATACTATATGGGCAAATCCTGAAATTACATACAAAGAACTCTAAGTTAGTGCAATAACATCGACCATTCAACATAAGACTTGCAAATCATAGATTGGTAAGTTATCATTCACTTATCTAGCCTATATTGCAATGGATCGATGAATGTCCTCGAGTCTAAGCAATGATCTATCGACTAGGCCTGGATCCATCTATACAAAAAAGAATTAATAATTAAGGAGTTCTAATAACATATAGTACAATGGTTCATATAAATAACATAAAAGAGTAATATATGAATGAAAGAGGAGCTCAATTAACCTCCCACCTTCCTTCGCTTCGAGCAACTTCTCATATTGTGCCCCTCCTTATTACAAAACCCACAACAATTCTTTGTTGGAAGCTCTTTAAGCTCCATCTTGTTGTGATAGCACGATGCATGGTTTACCCTTTGTTTAGTCCAACTCATAATTCAAGTGGATGAATGGTACATATACATCAAGCCATCTACTATTGTTACCAGAAGGATAAAAACTAACATGATAAATAAGGTGCTATAGATACCAACGGTACCACTTGGCAACCTTCTTCATATGGTCCATATTAACGTGCGATATAGTTGCAAAGGCATAAGAACAAAGTATCCTATAAGTTTGCCACTTACCACAGGTACATACATTTATTGCTAAGTTAACAGTATGCTTGTTCCTACTCCCCCACCCATATCTTGTCCTTCTCCTACTCGTCTTAATCTTGAATACCCATTTAGTTGGTTGAATGTCACTACTATTGATAGTCAGTTTTCGCTCATTTAGCATACTTGTTCATTTAGCCGCCGATATGCCAAATATATTAAATCTCTTGGCATGCCTCTGGAAAAATGACATACGACATTTATGCCAAGTATCCTAAATCTGTTCTTGGTTTGAATTCAAGCCCATGGTGTAAATAGTGATAATAAACACCGTTATAATACATAACCGCCTGGTCTTCCTACATATTAAGAAAAATGTCAAATCAATAAACTTCTACATGTCTTAACAATTATTCCGATAACTGCCTTAGACATTATAGTCAGCTATTAATATGGGAAAGAAAACTTTGTATAATCTCTCTAACACTTCACTTACATACTTTTTATATGAAGTTATCCTACTAACTTAGGCATCAAAGTGGCTATACCGGACTAACCCCGGTACCAAGCATCTCGTTCTTTTTTGTAGGATTTTCCTTTATCCCAAAATTCATCAACAACAACTATGTAATGCTGGGAAGTCGCCTATTACCAAGTGCTTCAAATGCTTTCTAGCGATGGGTTCACCCTATCCAAGTGCTTCAAATGTAATAAGATTTAGGGTATCTATCCAACCAAATGCTAAAGCCTAACTCGTCTATTCCTCACCCGAACATCTCATTTGATCATTTATTTTTGTTTATGTTATTTAAACTTTCTATTTCTTCTATTTTTCCTAAATTATTCTCATGTTTATTTTGTATTTATAGGAATGCCATTAAAGCATCATTTTAGTCCTTTTATTTATAAGTTTGCCACTATGTATAAATATAACATGTATATAGAGTTTTAGTTAGACTTTGACATATTAATAAAAAAACCCTTAAAACTTTCCTTTTGGAAAACTCTACTCTACCTGCTCTTATTAATCCATTTAGCAAATATTGTGACAAGAAACTCTATCACTTAGACTGTTACGTCACATCAGTAAGTCATAGGCTGTATAGAATCTCGTTAATAGGTTATATCTAACTAGATAGCTCACGAATTTATTAAAACCTCTCTTTTATTTTTCTTTTCTTGTTTGTTGAGATCTCTCTCTTTGTGTATGACTTTAGAGATACATCAACTTCGCTAATATCAAAGCATGACTACAAGAGTGAGTATATGAATTTACAGTGAAGTTTTGGTTTGTTTTGCTGTTAATGGGTACTGTATCTTTTTTTTAGTTACTATAGTATTGAAGTTGCTTTGTTAACTTTATCATTTGAAGGTTCTTTGTGAAATCCCAATGCAAGAACTTAAAATTTTGTAATCCCATTTATATGGTCGTATTTCTTATCATTAGGTACTGGGTTGTGATTTTAATCTATTATGAGTATTGAATTTAAGCATTTGTTTTTCATATCAATAGTTGTGTGTGATTATTGAATCAATGGGTTACCGTGAAGTTACTAGGTTATTATTCAAGAATTAATTCCTTTGTTTTTTGGTGATTAGTCTTTCAATTTACATTAATATGTTGGGTTGTGGTTGTTCATTTGCAATATTCTATTAGGTTAGGAGAGCTTGTTGAAGAATCTACCTTAACTTTCTTCTATAAAGTTGTTGGCTTGAGAACAGGGCACCTAGGGTTTTGAAATACTCGATTTTTACTATATGTGAATATGGGTATTCGGAATCAAATGTGAGCGTCCGGGTCTGTCAATGGAGGTCGCTGGAGCATGGTGTTTGGTTGCGATATCGTACAGTGGTGCTGTGTTTATGCTCTGGGTTTCTCGAAATTTAAGTTGGTGGCTCTATTGTTGCGCAAGTGAGACCATGTTGTGCCACAATTTTGTGCAACAAGTGTGAGAGTGTGATTCCGTGATTTTGAAATTACAGCAGTACAAAGTTAATCGAAAGGTATGAGACTATTGGTAAAGCTTGATACAGTAGGAGCAAGCGATGGTTTCAGTGAGTATACTTGTGGTGGTCGTCGGAGTTGAGTTAGTTGTGAGCAGTCGTTGGTTTTGGAGTGCATAACGAAGTGTAGTAGTCCAATTGCAAGTGTGTGCGCTGTTACTTTGTGCAGTAGTTATGCACGCGAAGTTTTTATGGAAAGTGGTGTTCGAGTCTACGTTATTCGAGTAAGTTTGAGGAGCCAAACAGGACTGTAATTGTTGCCCACGAAGTCTGTTGTTGTTGCCAGAAAGCGATTAATAGTGGCTGTGTATGGCAAAGGGAGTAGTGTTTGTGCCAAACTGAAGTGATAGGCTTAGTTTTTAGTGAAGAGTACGAGTACTAGTGTGGTAGAATTGAGTGTATGCTGTCCTTTTCGAAGAATTTGCTGAGTTGAATTTCATGCATTGTCATATTATCCTCTTTTAATAGTGCCATGTTTCTTTGTGCAATTATATCAGAGCTGTTCGTGAAGTCCGAGCTGTTTTGTATATGCACTGAGTTACTGAAACAGGGATGAGGTGATCTATTTAATCGCTGCTGAGCTTTCTTTATGCGTGTACGAGCTGATTTAAGTATCTGAGCTGAGCTCCTGTAGTACGTCTCCAAGTTGAACTTATGACTCCAAGCTACTACGATCCAACATGCCGATCTGTTTCTTGATTGGAGGCTGAGATTTGCACTGAACTGTTCAATAGCCGAGCTCAGTGGTGCGTATCCGAGCTAACAAGGTGTTGTAACTTGGAGAGAGAAGTTGTGCATTGTACTCCAATTGCCGAGCTTGCATGACCGAGCTGGGGTGAACTATCACCAAGACAATTGGTGCCTGGTTAATTCGCCGAACAGTGGACTGCACCGAACTACCGTTTTCTTTGCTTTGCCTAGGTGATTTAAGTGTAGAGGCCAACTGTTGTGTGTGTGATGGAGTTTCCGAGCTGAACTTGATTTTTTGAGCCGAGTAAAAGGTTCGTGCTACTACATTCCAAGTTGCCGAGATGAGATTACATGATCGAGTTGTCAAGTCCGAGCAGTTCTATCGTATCTAAGCTCATGTACCGAGCTAACTATTGAAGTGTGCTGCTGCATTAGGTTCAGTGTGATGCTTGGTGAGAAGTGTTGTGATCTTAATCGGTGAAATGTCCGTGTTCTGCTATGTGTGAACCAAGCTATTATTTGTGTCCGAGATGACATGATTGTCTTGCCGAGCTTGATAGTACGGCTGCAGTTGTGTCATAAAGATTCAAACTATTTGTGCGTGTAAGGTGTTGCTCGGTGCCGAATTGTCACATGTGCATGTGCTGTCGTGTCACTGAATTGAAGAGGTGAAGTGCAAGTTGTTGAATTCCAATTTATCGAGCTACTATCCCAGTGCTTCAAGCAATTGCCGAGCTAAATTATAGAGAAATTGTGTAGTGAGTGTTCGACTATTCGTGCCTTTATTTCAATAAATTTTACTAAGCTTCTTTTGTTGAGTTGTCTTCTAGTATGTATTATTCCAAGTGTTGGAAAGTACTGGTCATTGCCGAGCTGTTTGAATACGTTTAAAGCATAAAGCTGAAATATACAAGCTAAGCTACCTTGTTCAGATATTAGTTCGAAGAGCTAAATTGCCCGTAGTAGTTTAGGATCTGAGCTGCTATACATCCGAAGTGTCTAACTTGGGCGACAGTGAAGATTATCAAGATGCACTACAGTTGAGCTTAATAGCCATCTTTGATCCGAGGTCAAGTGAAAACTACTGAGCCGAGATTGTGTGCTGCTGTGTTGTAAGTACCGAGGTACTATATCTGTCACAATGCTATATGGTGTGTCAATCCAATCTGACAAAGCGCTCCTAGCTGACGAAATGCTCCGAGTCGAGTAGATTCTGTGTTGTCAATTGGTGACTTGTGCCTTCGGAAGTACAAAGTTTGCTGATCTTTGAACTTTTTGCTGAGCTGAAAAATTGTTTTTTTCCGAGCTGCTGTGGTGTGCATCCCAGTGTTGACAAGTGTGCAGTTAGATGTGTTGTGCCCCGAAGAAGTATAGGAGATGTCGTATGAGACTTGAAAGGAGTGTATTAGTGCTCGATGTGCCGTAGAGTTGATCAGTGAATGGATTACAAGGCCGAGCAAGTGTGATGCTGGTGTTCCGAGTTGAAGTTGTGAAATTGGTCAACAATTGTTGTCCTTGTGTGGCATTAAATATTTAGCATCAAATTTACGAATTATTACGAGCGTTTTGGAGTAGAACGGAAAGTGTTGAGCATAGTCTACAATTCTTAATTTTATTCCGACATTATTGAATTTAAATTTTCTCAACATGGCATCTAGAGCTCAACATTGACATTGTAATGTACGAAGCTTGAGGATGAAATCTTCTTGCCAAGCCATAAATCCTACTTCCCTATATGTGCTGGAACAATTACGAATTCTACTTGCTAGGCTTAAAGAGATCAAGGGTGAAATAAGACAGTAGAAGAACACTCAATTAAAGAACACTGAAAAATAGAAACTGGGAGAGGAAGTAAGAGTTGAGGATGAAAAGGAGATTGATAAGAAGGGACAAGACGAGTTGCAACTTAGCAACCATGTTCCTAACATGATCCTGTTGCCATTGATACTTAGTGCTATTGATGGTTACATATACTACTATATTAGCCATCTACATGTCAAATTCTTTTATTTTGATCCACTAATAGAGTTGTACAGAGATGATATGTGTTGTAGTAGTATTATACTTATGAGATGTTGTAGACCCTTTATTTGTGCTTTCCAAGGTCACGGTGGTGGATACTCTTATTTAGGTTATGTTGTTCTTATCCTTAGTTCTCTTACATTGGAAGAACATGAAGTATACAGATGGAGAGAGGAATAGAGTTATGAGAAAGTAAATGAGATGACAACTGTTGAATATGAAGTTAAGGGCTGAAATTAGGAGAGGATGAAGCTCTAAGAGTCCTTAAGGTAAAAGAGCAGTTTAAGGTCTTACAAGTTCAGATCCCCTAAGCTCATGTCATGTTTGAGCTTGAAGTTGTGCTATTCCCTTTGATTGATAGCTGTTAGAACTACTTAAAGGTAATTAATAGGATACATGAAGAGTAGAAGGAAGGGTTTCTAATGAAGAGCATGATTGATCACACTCATGATGAGTGGAAAAAGCATTGGACTGTATTTGCTTTGATCATTATGCTAAGATGTTGTAGTTTATTTTTATTTCGCTTTTCAGATTTGTTTTTTATCTAGGTGAAAGTTGGAGTAGTCCATTGTTAAGTTTTGGGTCAAAACTTTTTCAAGAGAGAGATGATGATAGGATTCAGGGTACTGACCTAAATAAATGTCAAAGCCTAGCTCATCCACTCTTCACTTATACATCTCATTTTATCATTTATTTTTGCTTATGTTATTTAGACTTCTTATTTCTTTTATTTTTCCTCAATTATTCTCATATTTATTTTGTATTCATAAGAATACCACTAGGGCATCCTTTTAGTTCTTTTATTTATGAGTTTACCACTATATATAAATAAAACATATGTATAGGGTTTTAGTTAGACTTTGACATATTAATGAAAAACCCTTAAAACTTTCCTCTTAGAAAACCCTCCTCTATCCGCTCTTATCGATCCCTTTAGCAAAGATTGTAGGAGCAACCTATCACTTAGACCAGTGTGTCACATCCGACAAGTCATAAATCGTGTAGGATTTTGTTGATGCGTCATATCTAGCTAGATAACTCACGAATTTACTAAAACCCCTCTTTTATTTTCCTTTTCTTACTTGTCGTGATGCCTCTCCATGTGTATGACCTCGAAAAAGCATCAAGATGCTTTTTAGCAACTAGTTTGGAAGCACTCAACACGATTATAGAAGATTTTCAAAGTAAGTGTCAATACAAGAAGACACCTAGCATCCTTCAAAACGACCTTGTAACTTTCATTTAGATTTGTAGTCATAAACCCATATCTATATCCTCCATCAAATGCCCTGGTCTACCTTTCCTTCACAATATTTGCAAACCAGTTGGGTGTATCTTCATTTCTTTTCCGTAGTTCCCCCATGTAAAAGTCATGTTTTGCCTCTTATGCTTTTAGACCAATTGCAATAAATAGCTTCTTTAAGGGTGCACTCTTATACTATTTGTTAAAGTTGCTAGCCACGTACCAAATGCAATACTGCCATTTTGCAAATGGTTCACATAAGTCAACATTCTTATTTCTAACAACCTCTCCTATACCGGCTGCCCTATCTAATATAAAACATATGGTTTGCTTATCATATTGTATCCAAACAACATGTGCTTCAACAATATTAGAAACCAAGCCCATGAAGCAAATGACTCTTCATCCACCAATGCAAATGCAAGAGGAACAATGTGATTAATACCGTTTATGCTATATGCAATAAGTGATTTGTGCTTATACTAGTCATATAGAAAGGTGCCATCAATAATCATTGCAAACCTATAATTCTGAAATGCTTGCATGCATGAGCTAAAAGCCCAAAAAGCTCTATGGAACACTTCAATTTGCTTATCATCCAACACTGCTAGCACATACTCCCAAGTGGCATAAGAGCTCGGGTTAGTCAATTGGATAATATTTAACAACTTTGGGAGCTCTACATACAACCTATCCCACTTACCATAAACTGTCTCCATCGCTCTCCTCTTACCATCCCATACTTACCTCCTTATCACTAAGTACCCAAATGCATCGAAGATATTTTGCTTACGTGTTGACAACTTTATACTAGGTTCATTCCTAATCTAACCAAGAAAGCACTAAGCTATGAAGCTGGAGTCTTACTATGGATGATCTTGATTCAAGATGGGGTTGATGCAAGTGTAGGGCCCCTCTACAATTGTAACCATAAAGTTCATATCCATCCGTTTTTGGCATGCCTGAAATCTCCAACTACATCCTTTGTCTCTCCTACTGCAAACAACATGCTACACCTTCTTGTCTGACTCATTAACGTGAAAGTTGTGATGATGCTTTATATAGAAGGACTTAATTGCATATACCAAATCGACCTTTCACGCAAACCGCAGTATTCTGCTGAGCAATAGATGAAGTATGAGTTGCATCGTCCGTTGGATGTAAAGGGCCATCTCCTATATCTATCTCATCATCTATTACTTCTTTTGCTGAATCGTAACCATCTTCATTTTGATTTTCAACCTACTCAATCTCTTTAGTGAATCTATCGCTAAAGGGTAAATCTAACTACTTCGTATAAGGCTTCTAGACATCAACCCTTTCTTGGAAGCCAATTGGAGCATCTACACTTTCTCGAAAGGCTATTGGAGTGTTCATTGATTGTTGCACCTGTATATCAGGAGGCATGACAATTGGCATGACCCTATCAATAAGTCTATTCCCCTCATTTAAATGTAAAGCTACCTTCCAACTTGATAAATGATTCTTGAAAAAACAAATGACTAGCTTCTTTAACATGCTCAATCAATCCCTCCACATCATCATCATCATTGATGGGGTACAAAGAATAATACGTGTCACTCCCCGAACAGGAGAAGTTGCAATAGTCCCATCATGTAAACTAACTTAAAATAGAAGCTAACCTTATAGTTACTACCATAGATATAATCCACACAAAGCGTACATGACTCAACCAGCTTAAAGCATTTGTTCTAATACCTATGATTAATCAAACCTATGATATAACTTTATAAAATACTTATTCTATATAACTTGTTATCTCATAACACAACAGTATTTACATAAACATTTCACATCCAGAGTTATAATTTACAATCAAAGTTTACTAAAAACTACAGGTTTTGAAATCTATTTACAATAAGATAGGAAACTAGTGGGCATCTAAAGAAATTCCCAATTAGTTTTCTCAAAACTCAAAGGTGAAGTCAAAAGACAGATTTGGTGGATTCTCCGTTTCTCACTTTCCCAGTCAACAGCACACTAACCTAGGAGTGGTGGTATCTAAACATCCTAGTCTTTACTCAGTACCTACAAAAAAGTCTATGGGGATGTAAGGACAACTATCTTAATAAGTGGAACGGAATTAAAAGAGTACCAAACAATCACAAACAAAGTTATTAATTATGATGAAATATAATGCAATCAATCACTTGAAACATCACACAATACTATCCAGTCCATTGTGAGGTTAAAAAAATTACATTCACTCCAACTCAAATTGAAGAGTTTATCGCGACTCAAATCAGATCAAACTCAGACTTATACAATGAAGAACATCCTCTTCCTGTGACTACCTTCAAACCACAACCCCCCACCCTTGTCACAACCTCTTTATTTGTCATCTAGTTCGATTAAGAATAAGGAAATAACCATTTCAGTTATCCTCATCGAAGAAAGTCGATATTTGACCTAATGCTCCTAATCGTTTCCTCTAATGGGTACTATACATATCCAGTTTCGTTATAGTCGAATCATTATTAGTTGTAATTAGGGGTAACCAAATAAGTTCATACAATATAAAAACAATGTAAACATATAGAACAGTACACTAAGGAGTTCAACTCCTGTTACAATTGAATACCAATCACATGCATGACATGCACACAAACAATTAATTACAATCACAAATAAAAACGCTCTCAAGTTTCTAAATACTTCAACCCAGTATCTTAATAAGTAATAAATCTATGATCCCAACTTACTTGCTTAGATATTTACTGTGAGAGACTCAAGTTGTCAACGATCTAATAACTAAGGGATCTTATATATACAAAACCCAAATTTAGTTTTCGTAACAAGTAATAAAGCTACAATCCTAACTTACTTACTTAGATGCTCACTATGAGAGACTTAGGTCGTTAACGATTTGATAATTGGGAGATTTTATATATACAAAACCTAAAGTTAGTTTTCGTAATAATTACGAAATTATTAGGGTTTTATCTAAAACAATTATATGTATTTATATATATATAAAATCGTTAACGACCTAAGTCTCTCATAGTGTGCATCTATAGTTTTATTNCATTTCCCTTTTGATGCAGTTGGTTAAGAGTTTGAGGAGATGCCATGGTTGATTTCAAATTTTTCCAGCTGTTTTTCTTAAATTTTAGATAGGCTTTAATAGATGTTTTAGTTAAATATTAATAGTTTATATATATTGTATTGATATTTAACTTATTTACTTGTATACATGTACATATATATATCCCATATATATTATACCTAGGGTGTAATTATATACATATAATTATATTTCTATCGTATCTTTTGTTTTTATGATATATTCTCTACTTATTTTTATGAATTTAGCACATATTATATATAATTATATAATTTCGAATTAATTTATGGGTATAATTATTATATATATTCAATATACTTATAAAAGTACGTGTATACTCATATAGTATATTATATTATATTATATTATTTCATTTTATAGCTTAATTAACTTATTTTTAAGTTCTCGTCACGTTCCGAGCTCAATTTTAAAGATTTCGATCACATTTATACTATATTGAATAATCTTATTTCTAAGGATAAAATTAAAGTTTTGGATCATTATTGTCTAAATCTAACTTCACTGAATCACTTCAACTAACTTTTCTATTTTAGTCGTAAAATTTGGAATCAATCGAATAAGTTTTCTCCAAAAGTCTTAAATCTAAATTTGATTGCACTGAATATGATTTTAAAGACTCATAGTACAGTCGCTAGAACCATCCAAGACAATGGCGGGTTGCCTATGAAACACCTCAATCATATGTCCACTAAGATTAACACCAATAGATTTACAAATTTTCTGTAACAACTCTACATATCTCGCATCCACCCTTTAATCATGTTCAATGCTGGCCTATCATAATAAATCCCATCTACACCATCCAATATACTCCCATTAGCGTAAATCGAGAATCTCACGTAATCCCCTGTACTCTACAAGTGCAAAAAGTAACATAATCACCTTTTTTCAATAATTATGATACCGAAATAAGAGCAGCATTCTTAACTGTCTATTATTCCCTAGAAATATTCACAAATACATAGTACTTAGAGAGAGAATGAGATTAGGGTTTATAGAATTGAAAAAGTCAATTACTTTGCAAATCCCACAATAATTTGAAAAATACCTAACAAATGCGCACCAAAGGTGCGAGTTTAACGTACGATATGTAAGTTATTATGCTAGAATAGGTTAGAAATCACGAGGAAAGAAGTCTAAAAGAGAGAGAACGTAGTATGTATTTTTTTTTTTAGTGAGAGAAAGTGATTATCACAAATGCAGGGAAGGGGGGTCGAGAAAAGAAAAAGGACAAGAAAAATTGCATCTCTGTAATGTGATTTCTTTGGCCAAATATGCATCATTTCATTAACTGGTGTGAGAACGAGAGAGGCAATAAAACTTATTTACATAAGACGATTTGCAAATTGCAATTAAGGAATGTCATTTTCTAATTTCAATAAGCACATGTGATTTCTTTATAAATTCATGCCACGTGTCCACATTTAAAAAATGTAAAAGGCATTCTTAAAAGGTGATTTACGAATGATATTTCCTAAATTATTTTGCTTGAGACCCTTTTTTAAGAAATAGTTTACTCTAAAGGAACAAACACGTCTATATCTCTATAATAATTAGTAATTAGAAAGTCTAAATATAAAATTGAAAAAAGAGTGTATAAAAAGTAGCTAATGTAGCATTGTCCCAGTCATTTATGGGTCCATTTACGTAATAGCTATTCAATATTTAAGAAACTTTCCATCTACTATGTAGCTACTTATAATAAATATTATAATATGTCCCTCTTATAGAACAAAGAGAGAACAGGAACTTTCTTCCCCATTTATTCAATGAGGTGAACATGTCAATACTAATAATGGTAATGAAATATAAGTCATATTTTTGTAATTTTCTCCAAAAAATTATCAATAAAGTATAGTTCTTATAATAATATGGATCAAAAGTAAATAATTGCATGATACACAAAATTTTAGTTCTACACTCCCAAGTTTTCAACTACAAAAAATTTCATCCTATGAATCTTAATCAACTACAATAAAAAACCAAATAATTGTCTATAAAAAAAAAAATTGGAATAATTGCAAATGCACCCTCAAACTATCCAATAACTTTTGTTAAATTCCCCTTAGATTTAGGTGAACATCCATGTTTTATGAAATGTATTAACTTATTAAATCTAAATTCTCAATTTGAACCCATTTCTAAAAATGCTATCATACGGAAAATAGAGCTACTAGATTCATCACGATCACAAGAGACTATTTTAAATTATCAGGTATCATGAGCTAAATTTTTTCCATATACCTATATCATTTAATTTTCATTTTTCCAACGTTAATTTCAACTAATATAACATGAATGAAAACCTGTATTTCTTATTTAGTTGATAATTAAAATAAAGCCTTTTAAATTGTTAACACCAATGTCAAAATGGTGTCAATCCTACAGGGAGGAAAACAAAAAAAGAAACATCTGTCAATTGAAACCAAGATTCTGACTGGAAAAAGAAAACTTTCAACTGCAGGAACTTATAAAACTGGCTCTAAATCTCACCAGCTTCTACTACTGAAATAGGGGGAATAACAACATAAATTACAGGCCAATTAGTCCTATGGGTTAAAGAACTTGATCAACATTTTCTTGGCTTGCAGCCGTACAAGGGGGCGAACTTGGCACAGTTAGGAAACACGCCAATGTTAAATCCAATGGACGAATTAACTGATTTGCACGATAATCAACAGCAAGGGACATTCTCCTTTGTGAACGCAAAATTGCAAGTTGAATAAATGGAAGCAGCGGCAGCCCTAACAGCCAATTCTCTATCAGAATCGTCAACTTTCCCAGACCTACAGTGCAAAACAATCATAAGCACTTCAGATAGCTCTTATATACGAAGGGGAAATACCTAACCCATTGGAAAAGGATGCACCTAAATGTGTTGTTAATTCCCACTGGTGGTGGTAGCCAACTAAAGCATAACTCCATTTTTAAATACTATTTTAGTGCATTTGTCTTGCAGAAAATGTTTCCAGACATTCATCCATCCATCCATTTATATTGGTCAGTACTTTAGATAATGTCAACTCCTGACATTTAACTGTAAGAGGTAGCAGTAAATGATGAAAGCATAATAGCCAGTGTCAATGGATAACTAAGGCTGAAAAGAATCCGCTGAAAAGGAGGAAAAGGATTGTTTAGTTTTCAAGAGGAAATCATTCCCCTCATCTTGAATAGAAGTTTTATGTTTTAATTGATTATTACTACCAGCCCTTGCCTGTTATCATCACTTCTGATTACTGTTTACCACTAGAAACTACCATTACAGAATATAATAATGGCAGTATAGAGGTCAATAGCCAGTGTTGGTGGATAATTAAGGCTCTGAAAAGATCTATTCAAAATGAGGTAAAGTGATTGTTTAGTTTGTAAGAGGAAATCACTCTACTCATCTTATATAAAAGTTTAATGTTTCAACTGATTATCGCCACCAGTCTGGCTATTATTACTTCTGATTGCCATTTACCACTAGAAACTACCATTATAATAACTGAAAATTAAGTTTCAATAATTAAAATAATATTTGGCCGTTACAATCATTAGATCATAATATTAAAAAAAATTCAAAAATTTTCCATAGTGCACACATGTGCACTCTTAGTTGCAATGTACGTAAAAGGGAATAGAAGGTTTTTTCCTTAAATAAAAAAAGGAAAGGATATGAACTTTCTTAGTATTGAACCTTACTTTGTCAAATGAAAGATAGAGGCAATTTAGCACCATCATGAGGAATGCAAGCGTGATTACCATAGCTTTGTGTGAACACTTCAAAATCAATTGTTGAAGGAATAAAAAATCCTGGAATTTCTATGAAAAGACAATGCAATAATTTCTCTTGCCTTTAACCCCTCATAAACCAAGGAATATCTAGGCCAATTCTAAATAGATTTTTAACCAATAGAATAGGTGAAATCGAGAATTGAATAGTGAACAAGAAAGTGTTTACACTTCAAATCAAACCATCAATCATCAAGCGAAGCATGGCAATCCTAACTAATCATGATTCTATGACTGAATGTTTCATTTTTCTTGTGATCAGACAATATTGACACGCATCATCCAGCTCAACTAAAATTATTGGATCTGACTGAATTTCCAACATCATCAGAAAGATTGTCTCATTAATGTTATACCAAATATGAATTATTAACAAGTAATTTCAACTCCCATATTTGAAAAGAATAATGCACAGAAAACAGTAAAAGCTTGTGTGTAATAGTCAAAAAAAGAACTACAATGACTTGATGTGATCCATGCTTCCCCAATGTTGCATGAAAAGAGTCAAATATGCATAGATGAGGTTCCAGATAACGTACCTTGAAAAATTTTCTAGCAATTGTGGGTTTTGCAGACCAAAACCAGGATTCAACTGGACATGTTGCAAACCTTGCTCACAATGCTGTAACATGTCCTTAACTTGTTTCAACCAACCTTCCTAAAAGTATAATGAACACAAAATTTAGCCCACATCAATTAAATATAGGAAGCAAAAAGACAAACAGCGACAAGCATCTTTTGATTCTGCCTGCAAAAGATAAGGAAGATGGCTGAGTCAATGGTTCCCCCAGTCTGGAAGTCCCATAGATCAGCCAAGCAAGTCCAAGCCATAGTCTGAAGTCAAACTATAGTCAGAGAGCCAATAAAAGATTAAATGCCTCATTTACCAAGAAATCAAGCACTCATGTATCTTATACGGCAAATCAGTTGGACAGTAAGACAATAACTTGGCATTAGAACTGATAAAAATACATTCTAATATTGATTGCCAAAACAAAACTCACTAGTTGCTGCTCTTCTTCGGCAAGTGCTCTATCCATCTGATCAAAAAGTGCACCCCATTTCAATTGATGCATATCCATGCTATTGGTTTTCAGTTGATTCGATGAGAATTCTTTTGAGATCAATAGAGGTAGATCTGTTGTAATTACACCTTGGACTCTCTTTCTACTGCGCCTCAATGCTGCAGTTTCAGGAGAAATCACATTATTCATAGGGTTGACAATCCAATTTGACATCAGCAGTGCAGCTTGACAGGCGGAGCATTACCTGCTAATCGTCCTTTAATATCTTGATGCAATAGTTCTAACCATTGTGAAGCAATACCAGCAGCTGGAAGCACACGCAAAAATAAATCAGTAAAGGCTCCTCATACCTCCATTCTGTGAGTCCACACTCAATTGTTTTAATTCCTATTACCACCCACCAATTATCTGCATAAATGTACTGGAAGATCTTGCATATTTAAACTGTAGCTAATTTCTAAGTTGATTGAAGGAGGTTTTTCAACAAAAAGAAACCATACGAAAAGAACTAAAGAAAAGGTGCAAACAAAACATACTAATTTTGTCCTATGCAACAGCAAAGTTCTTCAATGATTTCATTAAACAGAAAAGAGGAGTTAAGCATGCATAAAAACAAGAATTTAAGCAATGAGTTATGGAAAGAAGTACCTTTTAGGGAAAGAGAGGAAACACTTGTAGCAGTTCCCGAATCCTCATTGGACATGGAACTCACGATTTCAGAAGCTTTACTTAGGGATGATGACAATTTAGCCACAAAGGAACTTGCCTGATTCAATGGATTAGAGTATGATCCAAAACTTTTGCTACAATGTTTCTCCAGCAAGCCTGACTCACCATCTTCATCTTCATCTTCATCTTCTGGAGTAAACGGCAAAGCCCTATTATCTCGCTCAGAGAAGCCTATTGCATGCTTAACCCCAATGAAGGGATTTGGAATAGAATTTTCAGAAGAGTAACAAGGTGGGTGCATTCCTGACCCATCAGAAGCTCCTAGATTCATCCTATTACTAGTTTCTTTATTTACAGAATGAAAATGGGACGAATGTTTGCTTCCATCGTGGGTGTTTTCAAGCTTTTCAGACTGCACTAAGGATTGTATAATGGACTGCACCTGTTTGCTGTTCCTAACATGATTAATTATCCCAGGGTTCAACCCATTGAGCAGTCCGCTGGGTGCAGCCATCTTTGTGAACCTGTCAACCTGCTCTCTCTTCGCCATCTCCATCTTTTTCTTAAGCATATCGTCCTTATTTTTCCTACCACGCTTCTTTGGGATTGGTATACCCCCATGAGAAGATGAAAGGAAACCATTTTGCTTCATTTCCTTCCAAATTTTCAATGGATCTTTCTCTTCCAATGGGCCAGTAGTACTAGCACATTCAGAATCGTCTTTTCGCTTCAGTTGGTCAAGATTTTTATAAGGGTGAAATGGATTTGGATTTACTGAGCTTGAAACTTCTTCAGCACTAAGATTCAGGTCAAGTCCCCTTGAATTAGCTGAATCATTACCACCTGAAGTTTTTGGCTTTGATGACAAGGATGCATCATCAGTATCACCAAATGATTTGCCTGCCAAACTAAGCTCTATATTGAGATCCAGTTGTGTTTTAACCACATTCACCTCTGCAGCAGAATGATCCTTATCATTTTCATCTCCCTGAGAACTAAGCAAACTAGTGCTCACTGCTTCCCGAGTAACCTGCGACATGTCTTCTTCACAATCTTGAAATTTATCAGGGAATCCTTTGTCTATTGATGATCTCGAAAAACCAGTGCTCGAGTTCAATCCTAAAACAGAAATTTGACAGAAGTGCTATTCAAATAATTGTTCAATACATATTACAATGACAATCTGGACAAGTTAGTACAATAGCTGGTTTTGTCAAGGGCCAAGTAAGCTCATTATGATAATTGCAGGTCATTAAGATGAAGGCATTGGGATCATCTCTGAATATATGTAGTCAGATTCTGACCCACCATAAAAAGGCCTATAGAAGATCAGGAGAAATACAACTATTACTCAAATGGCAAATGTCAAGCACAATGCCCATATTATAATCTACGCTTCTAAGTTCTAACCATTGGAATGAGCAAACAAAAGGGATCGACTAGACCAGTACTGTTTAGACAAGAACAGAATTTCAAGTATGCATTTAGAAATACTTGAAAAGAGAGTTGCTTGCAAATATCAAAAGGGAAAAAGAAATAAAAAATTAGGAAAGGTTTCGAATGCTTATTTTCTCGTGCCAATCTAGCATCATAGCTTGACTGAAACTGTCATGCATATATGACAGCAGTTGCTGAATGGGGAGGCAAGCACTGACCTAACACAACAAATACTAACTTTAAAACACGTCTAGAAAGATAGAAATCTATAACCAATGTGACAACACATCTAACCTAATGTGACACGATTATAAAATAATTTAATTTATGCATGATGTTTCCTCCATTCGTATGTTTTTATCGTATTACATAGTCGAGAAAAATGAAACCAATTATGACAAGATAACGCAATTTGACGGCCCTTGCATACAGTAATCAAACAGTCTGATATTGGAGCATCTACACAGACCTAAGAACCATACTAAATGCGAAAACCAAATATAAAGTAGGAATCCTATCATCCATATCACTGCCACTAAGAAATCACAAAAATTGATTTTTTCCATAGCTAAATTCCAATCAAAATACTATATAATTAGCACCTCAGGATGGTGAAATACATGCAAAATTTACCTTCATTACGCAAAACAGATTCAAGGTCCCGCATTTTGACCTGCTTACGTGATATTTCATGTCTCTCTTCCATGTCCAAATGGCGCTTTTCACTCCTCTGCTATCGAATGAAACACATCCAGAACTCAAAGGGAAAAAAAAAAAAAATTTAAAAAGTAAACAATAAACCCAACCAACACAAATTAATTTATATATGACATTTCCTATGTTCATTTATTGAAATAACTCAAGAAAGTACCTACCTTTGTATCCGACTTTGTCACTTCAAGCGTATTTCCAGAATCACACTGATCACTCATTTTACACAAACCCAACTCGAAAAATCAAAATTTTATCAATGAAATGTAACTAATCAACGAAAAAGGTGTACAAATTGGTACGAGGTTATGCCAAAAGAAAGGGTCTAAATGGATAAAAAAACTATAAAAAAAACACTAAAACAGAGCTATAACCTTCATCAATCAAAATAGGTATGTGTTATCAAAGAATTTTGTTGCCATTTGAACGAGAAAGAATCAAACTTTGGAGATGGAAAATGAGGGAATTAAAGATTAGGGTTTTTAATGAATGACGTAGATCCGTTGAGAATTTTGAATTTTAAGAGAGAGAAAGAGAGGGGAGGGAGGGAGAGAGAGAAGGCGCGGTTGTCAGATGAATATGAATGCTGTTGTAGGCATGTAAACGAGAATCATGAAATTGAATATAAAAAGGTTGTGTTTTGGAAACACCGAGGACAGGGAGTGTTTGGCTGTTTTGTTAATGTTTTTTAAATTCAAATCAAAGAAATTGGAGGGACATAACATAATGAGGTTACCGTAATAGGCAACACTTTCCCTCTCTCTCCCTCCCGATTTGAACAATTAACAACGATTTCTAATTGAATTGTATAATAATTAGTCAACTAATCTAAGTGATAGCTAGCCTTTATTTATTTATTTTTTCCTTTTCTTTTCCCAATTATGACCATCCAAATTTTTCTTTCTTAGAAGAACGTGTGAAATTCTATATGGAAAACATTTCGAATTAGAAAATCTTCTTTAGAGAAAATTACTTTTTTAGCGATTTGCATTTTTGATACTTTAGATCCATAATTTTCAATATTAAAATATTTTCAAAAAGTGTGGATTAAATTTTAAAAGATTTTTTTAATTAAAAAAATACTAAACTAATGGCTAAATGGATAATCAACGAAATAAACATAATAAGTACTGAAAATAAAATATCTAAGAAAGTAAATAATATTCAATTCAAAATGGAGTTTAGCACTAGCGACCCTATCTCCACTAGCACCAATGTCTCTTAATAATGCACTTTATTAGTTCACAATTGTTATCCTCAAATGACTAAATTTACAAGTTTGGTGTAGTAAAAAAAATTACACCTCTAATATCTTCAAATTACAAGAAAAAAGCCCATAAACTGGACTAAACTTTCTCTCTTGAGAATAAATGCAAAAATTGATTCACAAAACAACAGTAAGAAAAAGGAAAATGTATGATTAAATTGTAGTTAATGTATCATTATCAATGATCAATATATGCTCTTATGGAGTATATGCAACCTTATCCCAAAAGCTTACATTAGGGCTTTCATAGGATCTATAAAAAGATCAATATCTCCATAAATTTGAATGTTTCAAAACGTTGATAAAGTGAAGTTCCTGAAATAGCTTTAGGACTTCTTTCTATTGAAATTTGTTTAAATGTCCAAAGACCTTCTCTGATGAACTCCCATAAAAGGCTTTAAGGGCTTAACTTATTCAAGATTTGTACAAATGGCGAGAAGGCTCATTTAAATAAAGTCATATAATAGGCTTTTAAGTCCTTTCTATATGATTGTATTTGAACATTTTGATGGCCTATTGATATAAAATCTTCAGAAACTTTAGAAAGACTTTGGTTTTGACACTATAAGGATGTTTTCTCCCTTGAAACCCTATTCACTTTGTTGAATGAAAATAAAACTACAATGTAATAGCTATTGTCGAGAAATTGAGTAGAGCTATAATAAGTTTCAAATGCATATTACTTTGTTCAATTGGATGTCATTAAAGTAAAATTACTTTGTTTAGTTAGTGGAATTCTCAAACAATGACCCTTAAATAGCTAATAAAAATACTATAAGACTCATTGATTTTTTTTTTTTAAATTATAACAAATAAGAATTCACCCTCCGAACTAAAAAAACATGTCACCAGTTTCATGAATCCAAATTAATTAGAATACTCAAGGAACCCTATCCTCAAAATCAAATATTACGAATGGAGGAACCTTAATCCCTAAAAAAAACCCACAAAAATAGGATAACCCAACAATTGGAAGCTTAACATTGATTATAATATTTCATACATTGTCCATATAAAACACCAAATCAGCTCAAGATTCTATTACTTTATGATCTTCCTTCCTTTCGATCCATTCAGATAATTCTAATATAAGGTAAGATGCAAAACCCCATATAGTTAGAAGTACGATAATTACCTTCACACCATTCATATTGTCATGAAAGACGTGTACACCTGTATGAGAGAGAGGAAGGGATGGAGGGAGGGAGGGAGAGAGGGGTAGATGATGCGAGTTAGGTTTTTTCATTTGATTGATAAAGTGAGTTTTGATTTTAAAGTATAAATACCATCATTTGTTGATTTTAATGGAGGTACTTTGAGAGAAAAATTAATTCCAATATTGAATTAATATTCATTGGTATATAACTATTGAATGGATTTTTTTTTTTTTTTGGTAATATCAATTCATTAAACATCATAAGTACTCTTTCATAAAGAATAAGAGAGAAATAGAATTTACGCTAGCAAAGTTGAGCGAATAATGTTTAAATAGAGTCCTTTACAAGTCAAAAGTGCCTTAAAAGAGAGTCTAACAAAGCATTACCCACTTATGTTGTAAAAGACATATGTAACCTCATTGGTTAAGTGTAACCCCCATCTCTTTATTTATTTTATTTTTTGGATGCTTTGTACTTATTTTGTTCTAGTAATGAATGAAGTTTCTTTTTCTCTAAGTAAATGAAAAAAAAAAGGAAAGAAAGAAAGAAAATGTTTAGAGAATGTACTTTGATTCTAAGAGATTTTCTAGGAATTTCCAAAATGAATTTTTAAATGATTTTTCTAAAAAAATAAAAGGTATCAAAATTGATGGTTTAAACAGTTTTAGAAAATGCAAATATTTTTACTAGTTTGTGTATCTATTGAAAAGCTATTGTTCTCCTTTTTTCCCTTTAGCCAAAGAATGAGAAGTTAGACATTATGTGATAGAGGAAGAGGAAAAAAAAAGGAGTATAGTTAAACTTAAGCTTAGTAACATCAAACATCCAATGCAACACCCTAACTATCAAGCATTTTCAACAAACTACATAACCAAGAAGTTCCAAAACCATTAGCGAGAACATCTAACACAACTACAATCAACAACACAAGAAATGTCACAACCACCATTCCAAACGGCTAATGAATAGATAAGCTTTTACACTATTCTATACATAAAGCCAAGATAATTACCACATAATAAGTAAAAGCAATTTATTGCAAAAGACTATGCAAGATCAACTACACTACTCAACATCAATGGAATCAAAAGGATGGAAAGAGGAGAAGAGATAAAGGGTAGATTTAAGTAGTTGGAAATAGAAAGGAAAAAAAATTTCCAAGTAATCGTACAAATGATTATACCTTGATGGATGATCCTAAGACTCTTATGTGTCTTAATGTAAAATTCTTTAAAGAAAACCTAAGAGTCAAAAGAGGAATTTAGGGTTTGGAGGAGTAAGGGCAAGGTTGGGACCAACAAGAGCATCATCAACATCATTACTGGTTAAAGGACAGCATCCAACTAAGGTAGAAGAGTATTTTTTTGACCCAACTCTCAAGAGACAAATCAAAAGCATAATTGAGGTGCCCCAACACTTTTATAGAAAACAATTCCATAGGGGTGCCTCGAGAGGAGTTTCAAATTATATTAGTTTTATTTATATATTAAATATTTAAGTAGTTTATGTGCAATTTTGTGTTCATTTGAATATAACCTCAAAAGTAAAAGAAAAATGGACTAAGGTAGTCAACCATAAGGCAAAGCGGTCAACTAAGGTCTTCCGTAACTTGTTACAATCAGCTATTAGGAATATAATTGATGATAAGTTAGAAAATGTTGAGTCCCTAACCTTAAAACTACCTAAAGCATGAAAATTACACTATTCTATCTTTAAAAACCAAATCAAACTCCAAAACCGAAATAACAATAATCCCTTTTCAATATATTGATCCAACTTTATAAAACTTCTAAATAATCTTAATAAAAAGGTTATACAATTCTCATTTTACAACTATCATGCCATGAACCTGAGGGATGTGAACAGTTTGTCACATACTCATATCATAGTATAAGTATGTTAAGGACATAGAATTTAAAATGCTTAGGGTGATCCTCAACCACTAGCACTTATCTTGAACTAATGGGTCCTTGTTACAGAGAAGAAATGGAAGGGAATGGGTTTTTTAGCTCAACCACAAGTCAAACCAAGGATATGACTCACCAAGATTTGCTAGATGGATTTACACCACACATTCGATATAACTTGCAAATGGTGGTGATGAGGGCACTCACCATAAATTCTTAACAAGAACAGGAATTGGATAAGAGTAATATGGGAAATTGAAGCACACAAGCTTAGTAAGTGAATATATTCAATAATGTTCTAGAAGATGATGAATGTATTGGTAGCTACCTCTTGTAAGGATTTATATCCTTACAAAATTAGCCTACTTATTGTATAAGGAAAAGACTAAAAGGGTATAAAAGGAAATCATGATAAAAGAAGCTTTTACTAGTAGGTTCCCTCATGTTCTTAATAAGACATATGGCCATCATTTGTTGGTTGCACTTCTAGAAATAAAGACAAATTAATACAGCTAGAGCTACTGGTTCCAAGCTATTATGTTCTTCAACCCCATAAGATTAGTAGCTAGTAACCTTGGACCTCGGTTCAGACCTTGTGACAATAAGGAAGGGTCTTGGAGACCTTGGATGATAAGACAATAGTTCAACACATGGTTAGCTTAGAATCCCTCAATGTACTTGAGCTCATCTTCGTCTACTTGCCTTTTGAGAATTTGGGTGACCGTGTTCTAAAGACACTTTAGTTGGCCACAAGTTAATGGAACCAAGGTTGCCAGCCTTGGCTTTATAGATGGTGGAGTCTTAAAAGAGGTCGATACATCTTAGGGTAAGGTTGCCATGAATGGCTCAGGCCTTAGATCCCAATCAAAACTAATTATAATTCCACAAAACTATGAAATTACATACTTTACATTCTCATGGTAACACTTTTGGCTATGACAATTAATTTTCCCAAAAAAGCAATTGAAATATTAAACACCTAATCATATGCTATAACAACCTATCAATTATTAACTTTCTAGAACATGCTAACATTAATCTCAAATCCAAGTCTATAGTGAAAACCTTTGCAATTTTTTTTTTCTCTATTATACTTGAAAAAGATCTTGAACAAAGGGTCAATTAGAGTTGGGTATGTAACCACCATGGACACACACATGATGGAAAAACATAAATGCACGTATAACATAGTTCTAATATTATGAAAAATCAAAAGACAAGTGATGCATTCTTGGTGTCCCAAAAATTGGAGCAACTCATGACTCCACAAGCATACATAAGTTCAAGTATGGTACTTCCCAATACTACGTGAGTCTAAGAAACACTAATTGCATTATTCCAAGAATAACATATATAAGTCCACTATAGTCATTCATAAAAGCATTCAATAAACCATAGCTTCATTCTAGTACCTACCTTATAACTATGATAATTTCCTTGATTAGCAACCCATTAACAATGTTAAAAACTAATCTACAGCATTATTTTAATATGTGATTTCACTTGAGACACTACCTCATACTAGTCTTTAAGTGCCCATTTAATCAATAGTAGCCCCATATCTTTTAACCTCAACTAAGCGTAAGCAATATAGAATTAGGGTTTTGATATAGTTAATTTTATTTGAGCTTTTATCCAAACAAGCACCACAGTGTATAAGCAACATAGTTAGTATTCGATGTTCTCTTAAGCTTCCAAACAACTACATAAGAGTTTACCGAACCTAATTCAGCATATGACAATGTCAATTAATCTTTTTGTTTAAATCTAAAGGTCCTTCTCCTAGAAATTCAATCAGATCTTTCATCCTAAGATACTAACGTACTCCCTAAACTACTTTTGAGAGAACCTTCCCATGTCATCACAACATCATGAAGTATTCAAACCGTGTCCAAAAAGAATAATTTGGCGGGCCATTTCATGAATTTTGGCCAACTAAGTGGTTTTAGATTTTATGAACAATTTTTCAAATTTCGATTAACCAAAGTTCCTTTGTTAGGAATCCCTTATAAATCCCTAAATTCCAAACTTCTTTCTTTCAATTCAAACCTTAACTTAATCTTTTCGAAAACAACCACAAGTACTATACTTTCATGACTTTTATTTTACAATTGCAACCCTCAAACAATTATATAACATGCAAAACAACTTAGTCTCCGATCATCATTGAAGAAGTACCTTAATTCATTAATCCAATAACAGTTTTACATCTAATTGTCCTGAAGCACGATTTAATTCCTAAATTCTATATATTGTTTTTAATAATTTACTGCTCCTCGACAAACAAGAAGAAAGAGTAAAAGAAAGAGAATAGATTCTAACCTTAAGCGTAAAAATAATTTTCAAGTCCGGTATAAACCAAATATGTAAATTGAAACATATTTAACTTTACTAGTACACTTGTTTAACATCATCAAATCCACTTGCATCATGCTATGAAATTGAAATGGTCTCATTTTTGCCCAGCAAGTTAGAATTAAACCTTATACTATGAGTATCAAGTCAAATGAAAAAAATTAGTGGTTTAAAAATAGCATGGATATAGATAACATATATCTTATAAAATGCACATCTATAAGTATTAAATAAACAATGTCTATAGTATATAATTTCTATTGTTTACCAATAAATATAACGGGTAAATATATTAGGCGGAATGCATGTATATTTAGATCTTCACACAGAAAATCATGATATATCCGAAGCCATTCAAACTTAGCATTAGATAATAGAGTTGACATGTTGACCATTTATTTAAACAATACCAAACAAAAATCATAAATAAGAAATCTAATTGCTTAACATATCCAATCAAAACTTATCCAGAATGGGTTTTCGTATGGATATTGAAACTTCGCTGAATGGTCCATATTTTTTTTCTTTTTATTTTTAAAGAATGGGATCCAAATACCATATGATATTAAATATTAACAACCTTGGCAATACTATTTTTATGGTGCTACCCTTTATATGATTCGTATAATTTCCAAGTACTACTTTATAATTCTACAAATAGCCCCAATTTAGATCACCTATAATTGGTATTTAAAAATTCCTTTCTATTTTCCTTTTTCGGTGCAATCAATGGATTAAATTTCATTCATTTAAAGCAAAAATAGGCATAGCATCCATCAAGAAAGGCACCAGTAGCAGACCCATCAAAAAGGCCACAATAAACACAGGATCAACTACCTCGGTCCAAAGACAAAACATAGGTAATGCCTTTAAGTAAGTAGAACTACAGAAGGTAGGTAATCCATCAAAAACTTCATTGTTTGACAGTTTCACTACCCTTTGCCAGATCATGTGCCACAGCACTACACTTCCTATCAATCTTGTCCAGGAAAGTTCACTTGAGATTAAAAGGGTTAAGAGTCGAGAAGATAAATCAGAGTTGAATTGGGATTAATAAAAATATTATAATATAATTTATATTTATATATAAAGTAATAAAAATTACCTTCAAACTTTATAATTGAAAGTTAAGAACTTCCTATTTTTTTATTTTTCTTTTCTTTAATTTACATTTATTTTTTTAGTAACCGATGTATTTTCTAAAAAATATAAGAAAAAATATATATTTTAGTCTAAAAAAACTGATGGATTCTTATAAAAATAAAGTGAATTGATTAAGTCAATTGATCTAACCGAGATCATTGTCAATGAGGGTCAAATGGATAACTTAAACTAATTTTATGAAAGGGTCAAGATGAATAGGATTAAACCAAGAGAGTCAATCTGGATCTAACAACATTGCTCTCTATTTGTCCGGAGGATCCTTATTATCTCCCTCATCTAGATTAGTTGCTTGCAAAGAAGAAAAATGTTAGGCTAATATTGTGAGCTATGATTTTTCTCTATCATAATTCACTTAAATGCCTCCAATGAATCCATTTTAACATTGACCTTTGAGTACACTTCTCCTTTTACAAGTTTTGGACACCAAAACCAAAAGATACTCCACAATTCCAATTCCAATTCCAATTCTTACGGCCATTGATCCTTCTTTGAAAGCTCCATCGTAAGTTTTTCGGCCAACTAGTGGAGGACACCAACAAGAATGAATCTAAATATTACAAGATTTCAATTTGTTTCTCCTTGTATAAACATAGTGTTTTTATAGTTGTAGCAAAACATTTTCTAATCACAAGGGGTCGAATTAATTCGATCTAAAAATACGATTATTCCTCTCTTTCAAATGCCCATAACACAAATTGGAACTTACATTGTCATGGTCCGAAAATTTGGAAATTTTGAAACATGTTAATCAAACAATTACATTTTTCCAAAACTTTGTGACATTTGTCAATGTCCACGAGGGGGTGGTTTATCCACTCTATTGTTTACCGTTAGTCCACTTCACATATAACTCTAGAAAATCCCAATTGCTTAGCACACTCTGATCCATCACTTATCACCGACAAACTCTGCCTCAAGAGGAGTTAGATGTTGATTTTTTTTTTTTTTTTGTGTTTTTATAGTGTTAATTTTATATTTATGTGCAGGGTTAATTTGTCAAAAAGATACTTTTATTTGCCATACTTTTCAATAAATAAACACATATAAATAAGTATTGCGAGACACATATAAATGGTCAAAATAAGGAACTTTTGGTGTTCCTTTTCCTTAAAATATATAATCAACTATGACCTAGTCCTTCTTTTCCTTGAAATGTATCAATAAGTTAATTAGAATAAAGGAAAAACACGCTTTTAGTACTCAATATTTATTTATTTTCTATTTTGGTCTTCAATCTTTTTTTTTTTGTTATTTAAATGTTTAATATTTTTAGAATCTTACAAAAATAAAATTTCTATTAGGTATGTTAGTTTTTTTAGCCCATCCTAGGCATCTATCGGCTTGTAATTAGCCTTAAGGTAGTGAACTAGACGATGGGAGTTTGCAGAATTTCTTCTAAGTCTCTATTTTCTTACTTTCAATTACTTTAAATTTTTTTTAATATTTTCATTTTTTTATTTAATTAAATAAATTTTAATTATATTAAGTAATTAAATATACTTAATATCATCAATTTATTGATATTAATTACTATGGATTGATTTGAACCTTGTTATAGATAAGTAGAAAATTTAACAGATATGAAGAAAATTATATTTTTGTAAAGTTTTTGAAACGTTGAGAAATCAAATAAAAGAAAATTAAAAAAAAAGGTTTATGAGTTAAATAGAAAGTAGGTAAATATTAAGGACTAAAAGTGTACTTTTCCCTCAAATAATAATGATTTGTGATATAAAAAGTTTCTTTAGTTTTGGAAAAAAATGACAGGCTAGGCATAATTAAATTGGTTTAAGAGATTTTTTACACATCTAATATGTTCATAGCCTTAATTTTATTTACAAATCAAAGGTACTTTATTCGTGTTGTATTTATATATTGTATTTTCAAAGTTATCCAACAAATGATACTTATAGGTAAAATTTGTTCATAATTTTACATTTACTTTACTAACTAATATACACCCCATTTTGCCTTTTTATATTTAGTTTTTATTATGGTAGGTGGTAAATTAGTCAAACTTACTTGTAAACTCTTGAATTCAACTTAGTTTTAGCTCAAGTTCAACTCAATTATGGTCAAGTTGTGCTCAGGCTTAACTATTGAATGATTATTCAGCTTGAGTTTTAAAATACTCAATTCGATTAGCTGACGAACTTAATTGAGCTTTCCATATATTAAAAAGATATTTTATATTACTTTTTTTTTCCATTTTAATTATTATTTCATACTTTGATTTTTTTTTTTTTAATCTGATAGTCCACATGTATTATATTTTAAGATCTAAGTGAACTCAAAACCTCATTATATTCCCAATTTCTCCATGTGCAACCGCAACATAGTAAGACAAGACAAGACCTACCCCACCAAGGATAATTTGTTAGGAAAATACCATGAAAAATAAGAAAATTTTGAAAAAGCAAGAAATTGAAAATTCCAAAAAATTACAAAAAAAAAAAAGAAAATAAGGAAAAATAAGAATAAGAAAATATAAAAATTTGAAAGTAAACAAACAATGGTTGGAAAAGACACAATATTTTGTGTTGAAAAGTGAAATTTTCTAGGTTGAAAAAAAATCCTTTTGTGATCCCTAACATATTTGTTGATTTAATGTATTTAGAACTTCTCTTTTAGTTACAGTGTTTTTAATCGAGCCTGGGTTCAATTTACTCACTCAAATCGTGACATATATTTTTATCTAAGCCAAGTTAGAATTAGAGGATTTAATTGTTCAAGTCTCGATTTGTGAGTTTTCAAAAGGAGACTTTCAATTTCAAGCCTATTGCATATAATTTATAGGTTTCATGATAAAATTTATTTTTACCACATATCACTATAGCAACTAGTGGCCTAATTGATTTAGGAGTATGCATGAGGAATTTTAAGGTCATGGGTTTGAATCATCATTCCCTTTGGATTGTTTTGAATTTAGGATTAAATTCGAATGGTGTTCGCTCAATTCTCCGTTAGGGTGATATGGATTAAGGTCGGTAATATTTAAAGTGTCAGAAACCCCATAGTCCTCGGGTAACTCCAATCTGTAGGTATTATCATTGATCTTTTAGAGGCTTTTGAATGGTCTTTCCACTTTTAGAGATAATTTCTTTCTCTTCTTATTCAGGAACTGCTCTTTGTTGAGGTGTAATCACACCAAGTCTCCCAATTGAAATCGTTTAGTTCTACCCTTAGTCTTTTCTTGCATTTTTCTGGCAGCTTGGTCAATGTGCCAAGTAAGCCTATTGTAGATGTATTGAAGGGATTGTGCTATGGTTGTTGCATTAGGGTCCTCTTGCATAGGTATTGGTATAGGGGCTTGGTCGAGGGGCAACTTAGGATTGAACCCTTAGACTACCTCAAAGGGAGTCTACTTAGTGGTGTCATGTATTGTTCGATTATAGGCAAACTTGACCATTGACAAGCAGATGTCCTAATCTACCAAGTTCTTGCTTACTTTAGCTCAAGTAGTGACCCTAAAGTACGATTAACCACCTTTGTTTGGTCGTCAGTTTGGGGGTGACATGAGGTACTGAAGAATAATTTGGTTCCTAACCGACGTCACAGGGTTCTTTAGAAATAGCTCAAGAACTTCGGATCTTTGTCAAAGACTACACTTCTTGGCATGCCGTGTATCCGTACAATCTCTTGTAAGAAAAGAGAAGTAATAGCTAAAGCGTCGTTAGTCTTGGTGCAAGGCATGAAGTGTGGCATCTTATCGAACTGATTCATGATGACCATTACAGAATTTTTGCTTCGGGCAGTTTGCGGCAGTTCGAGAACAAAGTCCATGCTCAATTCAGTCCACGGCCTTGTCGGAACAAGTAAGGGCATTGCTTTCCCTTGCTTAACTTGGCACTTAGCCTTTTTGCACACGGCACGGCTTTCGATAACTCGATGTACATCTTTTCTCATTCTTGGCCTAAAGAATTGACCATTTATCAATTCACAGGTCCTCCTTTCCACAAAATGTCTAGAGAGACCTCCATTATAAGCATCCCTAACTAGTAGCTCCCTCAGTGAACAGATCAGTACACATAATTTTCTACCTCAAAATAAGTAGTCATCCTCTACATGATATTCGTCTACTGTCCTTTCGTCAACGCATCGTGTAATTATGGGTCTAAAGTGTGGATCTTTGGAATACTGTTCTTTAATACTCACAAACCTAAACAGTTTGATTTATAACTTTAATAAAAGCGCATATCTCTTCGAAAGAGCATCGGCAACTACGTTGCTCTTTCCTTACTTGTACTTAGTTACAAAATTAAAACCTTCAAGGAATTCAACCCAGTAATGAACCTTGAGACTGTTTGAGCTGGTGGTTCCTCCAATTCGTAACGCATCATAAGCATTAGAAATTCTTGAACATACTCGTCAACAGTTTGACCTCCTTGTCTCAGCTCCTAAAGCCTAGTGAATGTATCTTGAGGTATGTTTCTGGCACAAACTTGTTTCTGAGCACTCTCTTCATCTCGAGCTAAGTGTTAATCTCTCGATACACCTCTTGTCTTCTCATGGTCTAAAAATTCTTCCACTACATGGCGGTATATTCAGAGAACTCAACAATAGTAGTTCTCACCTTCTCATAATCTTCATACTGATAATAATCATGCACGCGCTCCACCTTCTTTTCCCATTCTAGATATTCATCAGCATTCCTAGATCCATTGAAACTCAGAATTCGAAGCTTCACATGGTCAGATACTCTAAAGATCCGTATACACTCTTCTTTAAAATACTCCTCTTCCTTTTCATCAAGCTCTCTCAGGTCTATCCTTCGCCTTACTCATCCGTTAACTCCTCTACCTCGAACAGGTTAAGTTGGGTTCTGACCTCTAACAGGTTAAGTAGCTTATGGAGTATTTTACGTGGCTTCAATGGGTCAGCAAGATAGCACATGAACAACTCGGGTTAGATCCACTAATAGGATAGCTACCTCATCAAGCCTCTTGTTGATGCTTCTAGGGGTTTTGTAGACAACTCTACTGTCATCCATAGTGGACAACTCCATTGTCATCACTAGTACCCACATTTATACTTGGGTCTATTATTTTTCCTCACAGATTCAAACTCAAACAAACACTTCAGAAAGTGAACAGCTAACTACACAGTAGTTAAATGAACATAGTAAGTTACTTTGTTTTACACATACAAAATAGAGTATAACAGAACTTCAACTATAGTTCACACAAAACCTCTGCTCTTATATCAAGATGTTGTGAATCGTGATCAAGAACGGACAAGGCCAGTCGTTGGATGGATCCAAGCTTATAGAAAGCTCGAAAAAGATTAATGGGGAAAAGTGTAGAAGGGTAAAAACGAAGAATGAAACAGTAAGCAAAACCTACGAATAGCTCTAGAGGATATGATGCACCAATGGAACTTCTGAAGACTTATGACACAATTTGATATGACACATAAATTGGTCTAGTGAGATTACTTGCTACTTAACCTTGCTTAAGGGAAAAAATAAGAGTGATGCTGAGAATAAACAAAAAAGTTTACATAAGGAAGAAAAAGTACTCAAAGAGTGTATATTAAGAATGATGCGATGTTCTCATAGTTACAAGTACAAGAGTATTTATAATTATAAGTTAGGGCAACCTGTCGAAAAAGGAAAAGATAAAAAGGGTAAAAATGAATATACAAGAAAAATAATCATTAGTGTAACGGATTCTACATATGATATTGTACATGTAGCGATACTACATTGGCAAGGTCGTTAGAAGATGTAGACAAAAATGTACGGATAGATGGGCTTATCTGAGCAAGGATGACTTAGTTAGTCCGGACTCTCTCTCTCAGCTTCTCGATTGGCAAGAAAGATGCCGAGTAATTGGTTGGCTCGATGTTGGAGAGTAATCATCAACTTGGCTTCCTACAAAAAAAATGGGCGGTCATACAGCATGGAATGAAGGGTGACTCGACGAGGAAGTACTCGGCTTCAGCAGGGGTTGGTTGGAATAGAAGGATTCGTTGTGCCAACCCCTTTAGTCCTCGGGCTTGGTTACGGGTCAGAGGTCTAATAGCTTGATTTCCATCAAGTTATGTCACCTTTGTATGGAAAGTATGCATGGAATTATATCAACTTTACATAAAGATTGCATAGGACATTGCATAATGCACAACTTAGTCCTTATTGACGTGGATCAAGAAGATAATGAAAGGTTACAATTTATTCTTTAGTTTGTTGTGTTATTTTCAGCATTAGCTCCTATTTTTTGGTAGTATGTTATTGTTTTCCATATTATATTTAAATCCATTTTGTGTTTATAGTCTTGTACCTGCTATAGGAAATTAGTTTATTGATAATTGTGTAAAAGAATATATTTATCCTACTAATTCTCCTTAAGTAAAATTTCATGGAAATTTGCAATGAGATGTGATAAATTTTAGTGGAAACAAAATATTTTAGGTGTTGATAGGTTATTTTAGACATTGATATTCATCCCTAGGCTTAAACCAACCTATTTAAGGCATAAGCTGAGCTTTTGAGGTCTATTCCGACTTACTACTCCAAGTCAACCTATTGGTGACTCGAATTTCATTCATAGAAGCAAGGCCAAGTTGTGAAGAAGTCTTATTGCCTTCCCATGAGCCATCAATACGAGCTCTGACTTAATTGGAAGAAAATTGCTGAGTCCCTTAGGACTTGGGCCTTTAGGCTTAAGTTGGCTAGTCTTAACCCTACAAAGCTCCAGTTAAGTTGCATGGGAACAATTAATAGAAATGGAAGGTCAACAACTATCTTAAGCCTACTCCTATAAAATGTAAAGCACACCATTAGTATCAAGGATCTACTTGTTGAATTTAGCTTGATCTCATCCCCCATAAAAAGAGGGGGATGAGACCTTTTGGTAATTCATCTATACAGTTGTCTAGTTTGTGCGCATTTACTCTCTTTTGAATACATTGTTAACTTAAGTATTAGAGTAGTTATGTCGGAACACCCATTGGTGCCCTCTTAAAGCTTATATGCACTCTTTTACGAGCACTTGATCATTCACTTAGTGCTCTTAAACACCATATTCAAAAACTTAAATCAACATTTGGTGCCATCTTCATGATTGACATCTACAACTACCATGGAAAGAATTTTGTAGAATAACAAAAACAATGCTTTTGATAACACCATCTTCACTAACTAACCAATGACTCTACTAATAATTACTCAGAATAACCAGACAATTAATCCATAATGCTTTGTAGAGTTAGAGGCTTTCTGTAGTAACTTGGTAGTAGAAAATGAACATGCAAAGGGTAATAATGCTGTGCTCAAGACCAAATTAACCAAACTTAGGCATGGTAATTTCAGCATCCTCGCTATACCCATAACTGGCTACTTGAAAGTTTAGATAGCATGGTGCAAGAATATCAACTTTCTAAAACATAAAAATCTAATTCTATCTAATGGTGACTTCTTTTTCTTAGATCATGAATCAAGAATTAAATGAAAGGTTAACTATCTAAATCATGGATTTGGTTAAGTAAGTCTAAAGTAGAGTAGGTAATTCACTACACTCCTATCCTTATTTATGTACATAATAAAACCATGAATACATAATGCTTGCTTCATATATCACAACTTGAAGAAATTACAAAACATTTGGTGTAAAGCACTTAAAATTTGAAAAACCAATTGGTTTATTTCATAAGAATATTAAAAGTGCAAGGACCAAATATTCATGGAGCTAAAGATTGAACAAAATTATAGTTAAAATCTATCCAACTCATAAGATCAACATAAATAATGCAAAGTCCACTCCATTTTTCATTTTCCGTACCCCAAACTTTAGACAAAATATAATTTCAACTTTAGCTCAAAAGTATAAAAATATACAGGGTAGACTAGTCTTGAAGCTGAAGTTTGATTACCATTCGTTGATCCTCGTGATTCTTGTTAGGTCTACTCTTGTTTAGGTCATACATTCTTCTATAGTTTGTATGATACAAAGAACATCACAAAGTATCTCATCCAGCCAAAAAATAAGCAAAAAACACAAATAGGAAATAGATTGAAACAAAGGGAAATGCATGAAAGTAAATCATAGTGGGTTGCCTCCCACCTAGTGCTTGGGTTTTTAGTCCTCAACCAAAGTTTTCCTTCTTTTCTCTCCTCATAGTGACTCTGTCATATTGAAGTATGCTATGTCCATTGGAATGATATGCCTCTTTAGAAAATGTTTCAATATTGTCTATTGACCTTTAAAGTTGTTGCTTTTGTTCTCCACAGCTCCATAAGGGTAAACCTTTATCACTATTTAAGGACCTCTCCATCTGGAATTTAACTTTCTTAGAAACCACTTCAATCGGAAATCATACAATAACACTTTTTACCTTACTTGAAATTCTCTTTAAAGGATTCTCTTGTCATGCCATCTTTTGGTGTGTTCCTTGAATATCCTTGCATTCTCATATGCTTCATTCTTAAATTCTTCCATTTCATTCAACTAGAACATTCTACGATTAGTTGTTAATTCATGGTCAAAGTTTCAAAAATTTCATTGCCCAATAGGCTTTATGCTCCAACTCAATTAGAAGATGATAAGCTTTTCCAAATACCATGTGGTATAGAGACATTCTAATGGAATTTTTATATGTTGCTTGGTACACCCAAAGTGCATTATTATGTTTCAAGGACTAGTCCTTTTAAGATGTATTAATGGTCTTCTCTAAAATTCTTTTCAACTTGCGATTTGACAGTTCAACTTGTCTACTTATTTAGGGAAGATATGGAGTGGCTACGTTATGTCTCATACCTTATTTGGCAAGTAAACTATCTAGCTGCCTATTCCAAAAATGTGATCCTCCATCATTGATAATTGCCCGTGGTGTTTTGAACCTTTTAAATATGTTGTTCTTCAAAAACTTGAGTACACTATTTGAACATTAGTGGGCATTGCTATTGCTTCTACCCATTCGCTGACATAGTCAACTATAACCAAGATATCTTTATTAGAGTAAGATTGGGGAAATGGTCCTATGAAATCAATGCCGCAAACATCAAATATTTCAACCACTAAGATTCCATTTTGTGACATATTGCATCTTCTTGTGACATTCCTTGTTAACTAGCATTGTGTGCATCTCTTGACAAACTCCTTACAATCTTTGAACAATGTGGGTTGATAAAAACTACACTGGAGCACCTTAGTAGCTATCTTAGTGGTAAGAATCAGGCCCCTAGACCAATCACTCGTAGTCGAGCTAGAGGACTCCGATGACTCACACGGAGAATACTAGTTGGAAACCAAAGTTGAGACGAGGATCCCTATGCCAAATTGATCTCCTACTAACTTGTCTATCATATCCTCACATGTGTTAGATTTGCTCCTGCTCAACAACAATGCCTTATTCTAGAAGACAGCCCAAGACTAACTGAGCCGAGCTATCGAATCGACCACAAACATCTGATGCCAATACAACTGACTTCCCTATAAGACTGATTGACCCCTGACCTAATCTAGATTAGGTCAACCCTTAATTGCAACGCTTTCATGCTTCCGCCTACTTTGTATCATATTCCTAATGTCCAACCACCAAGCAACACATGTCTTTTGACATAATATTCTAGAATGATTCTTTTTTTTTTTCGTACTGAATATTCTTGGTCCTTTTTACCCCTTTTAGTATGATTTATGTAACTTAATTATAGAATACCCTTCAGTCTTTTCATGTATGTAAAGTGACCCTTGTAGATAGGTATATAAACCCCCACTTTCTTATATGCAGACAAGCAACTAATCAATCGAGAATTATTCACTTGGGCAACCTTAGTGTTCTCGTTCTCAGTCAACTCTCATTTATTCTCTTTAGCAAGGAGTAGTGGTGAGTGACCCTTTAGTTCGGACCGATACATCATATCTGGTGGATTATAGGTCGAGTAGGATTGAGTGGTGCATCATATCCATTTGGTAGCTGTCCAGACTTTGCTAACTCTTTCCCTGTTTGTTTTAGTTTGCTTTGTTGTGGTGCTTCTTCATATGTCCTACCTAAGAGACGCATCAGCTTCTCTAGTATCAGAGTACGGTTCCATGAGGGAGTGTGTGAAGTTGTAGTTCAGTTTTAGTTCACTTTGCTATTGCTGGCTACTGTGTTCCCTCCATAGCCACTATAGTGTGTTTGAGTGTAAGTGTAGTTTCACTATTACTTTGTTTTTACTCTATTTTTCATTACGAAAACAGAGCAAGTTTGCTACTATTTTGTTTGAGTGATTATTAGGTATTACAGTTGTTCGTGAGTTATTATTTTATCTAAGAAGTATTACATCATGTCAGATTCGAGTGTTCAGGGAGTTATTAGTGACTTGAGTAGTGGTGCTTAACCTGGTTATGGTCATAATGGTAGTAACACCCCAGGGTCGGTTGATGACAAACTTGACAGATTGACTAACATTGTTGAGAGTCTAATCACAGCAATACAAGTTAACAGACAACAACCTCATGGAGTACAACACCATAACCCACAAGAAAATGCCCTTGAGAGATACTATGCCCAAGGCAATCGAATTAATTGCCTAGTTCAATCATAGCGAGTTGGAGGAGTAGCAGATCGAGCTACTAGATGAAGACTGGAGTTAGAGGAGATTGAGGAAGAAGATGAGGAGCAGGATATTGAAGAATTTGAGGTAGAAGAAGCAGTTGACTATTACTAAGTGCAGGGATGAGGACGCCAAGTCCCATGAGGGTTAGACGATGTTAAGGTTTAAATCTCACCCTTCAGTAGAAGTGGGGACGCAGATGAATACTTAGAATGGGAAGAGAAGGTTTGATGCATCTTCGGGGTTAGATATACAGAGAGGCACCACAGCGAGGCGAACCAAAAAGGAAACTGAAAAGAAACTAACAAAGTCTGGGTAGCTATTAAATGGATATGACACATCACTCGATCCTATTCGGCCAACAATCCGCCGGATATGATACACCGGTCCAAATTGAAGGGTCACTTGCCACTACTCCTTGCTAAAGGGAATATATAAGAGTTGAATGATAACGAGAATACTAAAGCTACTCAAAGTGAATAATTCTGTATTAAAAGTTGGATATCATCTTGCGTATAAGCAAAGTGGGGTTTATATACTTGCCTACGAGGGTTATTTTACATGTATAAAAAGACAAAAAGGTATTTTACAATCACATTACATGAATCATACTAAAAAGGGGTAAAAAAGACAAAGAATATTCAATATGGAAGAGAAAGAATCATTCTGGAATCTTGTATCAGAAGACATGTATCGGTTGATGGTTGGACGTTGGGAGTATGATATAACATAGGCATAAACAGGAAGTGCTGGTAGTTAGGGGCCGACTCGATTTGGATCAGGTTAGGAGCCAATCGGTCTGGTTAGGAAGTCAACTGAATTGGAGTTAAGCACCAGTAGTTGGTTGAAGAACTCGACTTAACCAGCCTTTCGTGGGTTACCTTTTGGATTAGGACTTTACAGTTGGGTAGGAGCATGTTGGATACACGTAAGGATCTGAGAGACAGGTCGGTAGGAGGTCGAATTAGAAAAGGAGTCCTTGTCTCAGCTATGGCTTACAGCTAGTATTTTTTGTGCGAGCTCTTGAAGTCCTCTAGCTCGACTTCTTATGATCGGTTTAGGGGGTTGATTCATATCATCTGCCTAGGGGTTGGAAAAATTTATCCTCAAATCCGAAGTGGTTTTTGCTTATTCTTTTAGGGCGCTCATAGAGTCTTCTTCGGTTGGTTGGTGGGGAATAAGAGTATATACATTGAAGGTAGAGGAGACACCATAGTCATCAGGTAACTCAATCTGGTAGGCATTGTGGTTGATCTTCTTCAAGACCTTGAATGGACCATCAGCTCGGGGAGATAGTTTGTTCTGTCTTAAGTGTAGGAATCGTTCTTGACTGAGATGTATCTATATTAAGTCTCCTGGCTAGAAAGAAATAGTTCAGCGATCTCGGCTGCTAATCTCTTGTTGTCTCTGATTGAACTTGGTGATCTTCCTCATGACAGACTGGTGTAGCTTATGTAATTCTTGGGCTCGGTCTACTTTGGATTAACTCTCTTCAGTAGCTGTTGGGGTGCCGATCATATCCAGGGGAATGGCAGAGTTAAGGCCATAGACGACCTCGAATGGGGTCTTCCTAGTAGTGCTATGGACAGTCCGGTTGTATGTGAACTCTACAACTGGTAGGCACAGATCTTAATCCCTCAAGTTCTTTCTTACAAAAGCTTTGAGTAAATTACCTAGTGTCCTGTTTACCACTTTAGTCTGGCTATCAGTCTAAGGGTGACTATTAGAGCTAAATATGAGTTTGGTTTTAAGTCTTCTCCAAAGGGTCTTCTAAAAATAGCTCTGGAATTTTGTGTCTCAATCTGAGACTATACTTTTTGGTACTCCGTGTAGTCGGACAATCTCCTGTAAAAATAAATCAGCAATATATAGAGCATCGTTAGTTCGATGGCATGCAATGAAGTGTACCGTCTTGCTGAAACGATCTACTACAACAAAAATTGAATCTTTCCTTCGAGATGTCTAAGGCAACCCTAGGATAAAGTCCATATTAAGGTCGACCCAAGGTAAGGTTGGTGTCGGCAGAGGCATGTACTCTCCATAGGGTTCTCTCTTCCCCTTAACATGCTTACACACTTTACAACTACCAACTATCTTATGGACATCCTTGGCCAAACCTAGCTAGTTGAAGTTCTCCTTTAATAGATTGGCTGTCTTGACCTCCCTAAAGTGACCTGATAATCCTCCACTATGGGCTTTGCTTATTAGTAGCTCATGCGTGGAGTAGTTTGAAATACATAGCCTACGGTTCTTGAACAAATAGCCGTCCTTAAGATAATATCCTCCAACAACTACCCCTTCTTAGCACTATTCAACAATAGAACTAAAGTGAGGGTTAGCAGTATACTACTCCATGATGATTGAGAATCCCAATAATTTTGTCTACAAAGTGGTCAACAAAGTTTGTTGTTGTAACAGAGCGTCGGCGACTACGTTTGCACTTCCCTTTTTGTGCCAAATGACGTATGAGAACCCTTTCATGAATTCCAACCACTTAACCTGCCTCTTGGAGAGTTTGTTCTAACTCCTTAGATGCTTCAATGATTCGTGGTTAGTGTAAATAACAGACTCTTGTAGTAATAGGTAATGTTGCCAAACAGTGAGGGCTCGAAAAAGGGAGTACAACTCCTTCTCGTATACGGAATAGTTCGGGGTAGGGCCACTAGGTTTCTCATTATGGAAGGCGACAGGTCGTCGCTCTTGCATCAGGACAGCGCTAATTCCCATTCCCGATGCATTGCATTCCAATTTAAAGGGCTTATCAAAATCAGGTAGTGAAAGGACAGGTGTCGAGGTGAGCTTTTCCTTGATCTCCTTGAAGCTTCGCTCAGCTCGGTTGTTCCACCTAAACCCTTCATTTTTCTTTGTCAGCTCGGTCAATGGGGTAGCTATTGTGCTAAAGTCCTTAATAAATTGCCTATAAAAAGAAGCTAGGTTATGGAAACTTCGGACTTTAGTGACATTCTTCGGCGTCGGTCATTCCAAAACAACTCGAATTCTTTTCCCTAATACTATAAACTCTTGGAAACCCACCTCATTTTGGCAGAATGTACACTTCTTCACATTCCTAAACAATTTTTCAGCTCATAAAATGCCAAATACTTTGCAAAGATGTTGAACATGGTTTTTCAGGTCGGTACTATATACCAATATGTCTTCGAAGTACATGACTACATATCTTCCAAGAAGAGGGTGCAACATATGGTTCATTAACCTTATGAATGTGCTCGGTGCATTAGTAAGTCTGAATGGCATAACCAATCGTTTATAGAGTTCGTGCTTAGTCTTAAAGGCAGTTTTCCATTCATCGCCCGGGCTTATGCAAATTTTGTGGTAACTACTTTGTAGATCAATCTTTGAAAATATCTTTACATCATGAAGCTTATCCATCATGTCATCGAGTCTCGGTATCGAGTATCTATACTTGATAGTAATTCGGTTGATTGCTTGATTGTCGATGCACATGCGCTATGAACCATCCTTCTTCAGAATGAGTAGAGCTGGTACAACACAAGGGCTAATACTCTCTTTGACGTATCCTCGCTCAATGAGTTTGTCTACTTGGCTTTTTAGATTGGCAGCCAGCTTAAGTTTCATCCTATAAGCAGGTTGGTTAGGTAGAGTGGTGCCTGGTTACAGATCAATACAGTGCTCTACGCTTCGGACTAGTAGCAGTCTTCTAAGTAGTTCTTGTGGAAATAGGTCAAAAAACTCATTTAGCAAGTCTCAGATTTCTCCTGGAACATTTTGTAACTCCTCATCTCCATCAGTTTCTTAACCAATAGGAACATCGGTTCATCAGCTTTCTTAGCAGATCAGAGCTCTCTATGGCTCATCACTAGGGCCTTCTTCTTACTAGCTCGAGTGAACTAATTATGAGTCTCATTTACTTAGGATCGGGTTAGGGGTTGCAACACTATCCTCCTTCCATCCTTAACAAAGGCATAGGTGTTCTTATACTTATCGTACGTAATATGTCGGTCGAATAACCAAGGTCATTCAAGTAGCAGATGTGAAGCTCCCATGGGGATGACATTGCACACTACTTCATCCTGTATACATTTCTGACACTGAACGGCACAATCACTTGTTCAGTCATGTGCAAAGCATCCTTATCATGAAGCCAATGCAGCTTATAAGGTCGGGGATGCCTTGAGGTCGGTAAACCTAACCTTTGAACAAATGATTGTGCAACCACATTAGTGCAACTTCCTCCATCTACTATGATTGTCCATAATTGGCCCTTGATGGTACACTTGGTATGGAATAAATTTTCTCTGTAGTCCTCCTTAGGTTTTGGCAAGGAACTCAGGACTCGTCTCAATATTAGGGTCATCACTTCCCCTCGGTCGGCATAGACACAGGTCTCCTCTTCCTCCTTAGCTTCTACCTTTCGAACATCCTTCCCTTCCTTAGGCTCACTCTCATCAGTGCTATCCACTAAATCTCCTCGGACCACCATGACACGTCGGTTCGGATACTCAGCAGCTATGTGTCCGAAGCCTAAGCATTTAAAGCATTTCACCTTGCTAGATTTCCATCCAAAAGTTTGTCCTTTCTCATTCACTCTCAAGGGTAGCCTAACCTTGGCTTAGCCCGACTGTCCTGCTTAGCCATACTGACTTGCTCGGCTATCATTAGGTCGATCATTCTTTTCCTCGACTTGGTACGGTCTCCTAAGCTTGGCTTAAACTGGTCGGCATAGTACCGGGTCTCGAGAGAATGTTGGCTTAGGTTGGCTCGGAGCATTTCTCTTCTACTTTTCAACCTTTTGCACTATCTTTATGGCCTCTTCCGAATTATAAAACCTTTGTACTTTTACGATATTACAAATCTCATACTTGAGTCCAGAAATGAACCTTGATACTATACGAGCCTTTAGCCCTTCTACGTCAGCTCGAATCATTGGCATCTAGAACTCTTGTATGTAGTCATCAACAAATCGGCTTCCTTGGCGAAACTCTTGCAACTTTGTGAACGTATCTTGTAGGTAAGTCTCAGGCAAAAATCTGCCTTTTAACAACGTTCTCATCTCATCCCAAGTTCTAACACCTCGTCTTCTATCTCTTACCCAAGTTTCATTTAGATTCTTCCACTACATGGTGGCATACCCAGTAAACTCCAATGCAGCAAGTGGGACCTTGACCGCATCCTCATACCCATAACATTCAAATACTTTCTCAGCCTTCTCTTCCCACTCCAAGTATTTATCTGCATCTCCACTTCCACCAAAGGGCAGGATTTGTACCTTGACATTATCTAGCCTTCGAGGGACTCAGCATCCTCTTCCTTGTGCTCAGTAATAATCAACTTCTTCTTCTTTACCAAACCTTTCAACATCCAGCTCCTCATCATCCTCCGCATTCTCCTTTAACTACAGTCTTCGTCTAGCAGCTCCTTCAACTCGAAGAGGTTGAACTGAGTGATTGGTTCGATTGACTCAGCCATAGTGTCTCTTAGGGGTGTCATCCTGGAGGTTTTGTTGCTGTACACCTTAAGGTTGTTGCCTATTAACTTGTATTATAGTGACTAGACTCTCAATAAGGTTTGTGAGTCTGTCAAGTTTGTCATCAATGGACCGTGGGGTGTTACTACCATTAAAACTATGACCAGGTTAAGCTCCACTACCTTGGTCACCAATAACTCCTTGAATACTTAAATCCAACATAATACGGTAGTTTTCAAATGGATTAACAATTGGCTAACAACTTCAACACTCGATAATCACTCAAATAAGATAGAAACAAACTTGCTCTGTTTTCGTAAGGAAAAACAGAGTAAAATAGAGTAACAATAAAACCACTCTTGCTGTCACACCAACATACTGCAGTAGCTACGAAAGGAACACAACAACCACTAATAGTAAAGTGAACAAAAACTTCATTGCAACTTCACACATTCCTTTATGGAACCATGCTCTGATACCAGCGAAGTTGATGTGTCTTTGGGGTCGGATACACGGAGAGGCACCGCAACGAAGCTAACCGAAAAGGAAGTAGAAAAGAAACTAGCAAAGTCTGGGTAGCTACCAAATGGATATGACACACCACTCGATCGTACTTAGCTAACAATCTACCAGATATGATATACCAGTCCAAATTGAAGGGTCGCTCGCCACTACTCTATGCTAAAGGGAATATACAAGAGTTGAATGATAATGAGAATATTAAGGTTCCTCGAAGTGAATAATTCTGTATTGAAAGTTGGATATGATCTTGCGTATAAGGAAAGTGGGGGTTTATATACGTGCCTACTAGGGTTATTTTACATGTATGAAAAGACAAAAGGGTATTTTACAATCATGTTACATGAATCATACTAAAAAGGGGTAAAAAGGATAAAGAATATTCAGTATGAAAGAGATAGAATCATTCTAGAATGTTGTATCAGAAGACATGTGTTGCTTGATGGTTGGACGTCGAGAGTATGATACAACATAGGCATAAACAGGAAGTGCTGGTAGTTAGGTGCCGACTCGATCTGGATCAGGTCAAGAGCTAATTAGTCTGGTTAGGAAGTCAGCTGAATTGGAATCAGGCACCAGTGGTCGGTTGGAGAGCTCGGCTCGGCTAGCCTTTCCTGGGTTACCTTTTGGATCAGGACTTCGTAGCTGGGTAGGAGCATGTTGGACATACGTGAGGATTTGAGAGACAGGTTGGCAGGAGGTCGGATCAGAAAAGGAGTCCTTGTCTCGGCTATGGCTTAGAGCTAGTATTTTCCATACGAGCCCTTGAAGTCCTCTAGCTCAGCTTCTTATGATCGATCAAGGGGATTGATTCTTATCAAGGTTAAGAAAGTGTTTAAATGTTATGGATATACGGATGCTGTCAAAGTCCAATTTGCTACACTAAGGTTTATTATGTATGCTACTATGTGGTGGAAAAAATTGAATGCAGCTAGAATAAGAGATGGAAGATGAGATATTAGAACCTGGGATGAGATGAAAAGGTTCATAAGAAGTAGATTTGTACCTGAGACCTACTAACAAGATACGTTTGCAAAGTTGCAAGAGCTTTACCAAGGAAGCTGATCTGTTGATGACTATGTTAAAGAGTTCCAAATGTTAATGATCCGAGCTGATGTAGAAGAGTAGAGGCCTGTATAGTATCAAGGTTCATTTCTGAGCTCAAATACGAGATTCATAACATCGTAGAAGTATAGAGGTTTTATACCTTAGAAGAGGCAATAAAGATAGCGCAAAAGGTCAAAAAACATAAGAGAAGTGCTTTAAGCAAACTTTGGCCAACATTCTACCGACCCTTAGTTCTACGTCAACCTATTCTAGCCGAGTTGAGGAGGCCATACAAAGCTATGGATAGGAATGATTGATCTGATGATAGCCAAGTAAGCTAGCAGGGCCGAGTAGGTCAGACAGGTCGACTTGAGGTTAGGCCAACCCCGAGGATATATGAGAAAGGGTAGACCTCCAGACAGAAAATTAGTGAGGTGAAATGCTTTAAATGCTTGGGCTTTAGACATATGGCTGCTGTGTGTCCAAATTGACACGTCATGGTGCTTCGAGGAGATATAGTGGACAGTACAGACCAGAGTGAGCCTAAGAAAGAAGAAGATGTTGGAAAACTCGAAGTTGAAGAGGAAGAGGAGACCTGTATCTATGTCGAGCAGGGATAAGTGATGACCTTAGTCCTGAGATGAGTACTAAGTTCCTTACCAAACTCTGAGGAGGACCAAAGGGAGAATCTATTCCATACCAAGTGTACCATCAAAGGCTAATTGTGCACGATCATTGTGGATGGGGGAAGTTATACCAATGTCATTGCACGGTCCTTTATGTAGACATTGGGTTTACCGACCTCAAAGCATCCCTGACCTTACAAGTTGCACTGGCTTCACGATAAAGGTGCTTTGCACGTGACTGAACAAGTGGCCATACCATTCAATGTTAGGAGTGTATATAGGGGCGAAGTAGTATGTGATGTCGTCCCTATGGGAGCTTCACTTCTGCTGCTTGGATGACCTTGGTTGTTTGATCGACGTGTTATTCACGATGGGTATAAGAACACCTATGCCTTTATTAAGGATGGAAAGAAGATTGTGTTGCAACCCTTGACCTTATCCTAAGTAAATGAAACCCACAATTAGCTTACCTGAGTTAGTAAGAAGAATGCCTTAGTGATGAGCCGAAGAGAGCATCGAGTTACTGAAAAAGCTGAAGATTTTATGTTCCTTTTGATCAAAAGATTGTTGGAAATGAGAGATTTAGAGGATATCCTTAATGAAATTCGAAGCTTACTAAATGAGTTTTCCAATCTGTTCCCTAAAGAACTGCCTCCAGTCTGAGGCATTAAGTATTGTATTGATCTGTAGCCAAGCGCTATCCTACTAAACCGACCTACATATAGAATGAACCTTGAGCAAGCTGTTGAGCTGAAAGGACAGGTAGATGAACTCATAGAGAGAGGACATGTAAGGGAGAGCAAAAGCCTTTGCGCTATACTGGCTTTGCTTGTCCTTAAGAAAGATGGTTCATGGTACATGTGCATCGACAGTTGAGTAATCAACCGAATTACTATTAAGTACAAATACTCGATATCGAGGCTTGATGACATGTTAGATGAGCTTCATGATGCCAAGATGTTTTTCAAGATTGATTTGCGAAGTGGCTACCACTAAATTCGCATGAGGCCAAGCAATGATTGGAAGACTGCCTTCAAGATCAGGCATGGACTCTATGAATGGTTGGTTATGCCATTCAGACTTACTAATGAGCCAAGCACATTCATGAGGTTGATGAACCATATAATGCGCCCTCTAATTGGAAGATGTATGGTCGTGTACTTTGATGACATATTGGTATACAATGCCAACCTGAACGAACATGTTTAACATGTTCGTGAAATATTTGTCATTTTTTGAACTAAGAAGTTGTATGAGAATGTGAAGAAGTATATGTTGTACCAGAAAGAGGTGATCTTTCTAGGGTTTATAGTGTTAGAGGAAGGATTTTGGGCAAATGAGGAGAAGATCAGAGTTGTTCTTGAGTGGTCGATGCCAAAGAATGTCACCAAGGTTCGAAGCTTTCATAGACTAGCTTCTTTCTATAGGTGATTTATCAAAAACTTCAATACCATAGCCACTCCCTTGATTAAGCTGACAAAGAAGAATGAAGGAATCAAGTGGAACAATTAAGTTAAGCAAAGCTTTAGGGAGATCAAGCAGAAGCTCACCTCGATGCCTATCCTTTCACTACTTGATTTTGACAAATCCTTCGAATTGGAATGCGATGCATTAAGAGTGGGAATTGGTGCTATCCTGATGTAGGAGCAATGACTTGTCACCTACCATAGCAAGAAGCTTAGTAGTCTTGCCTTAAACTATTCTATATATGAGAAAGAGTTGTACTCTCTTTACCGAGACCTTATTGTTTGGCAACACTATTTGCTGCTACAAGAGTTTGTTATTTATATTAACCATGAGTCTCTAAAGCATTTAGAAAGTTAGAAAAAGCTTTCGAAGATGCAAGTTAAGTGATTGGAGTTTATGGAAGGGTTCTCATACGTCATCCAGCACCAAAAAGGAAGCGTAAATGTGGTTGCTGACACTCTATTATGACGACAAACCTTGTTGACTACTTTATAGAAAAAATTATTGGGATTCTTACTCATTGCTGAGCAGTACACTCATGATCCTGATTTCGGCCCCATCATCGAACGATGTAGGGATGGAATTGCTGTCAATTGATATTATCTTAAGGACGGCTATTTGTTCAAGGATCGAATGTTGTGCATATCAAATTGTTCCACATGTGAGCTATTGATCAGGGAACTCATAGCGGTGGATTATTAGGTCACTTTAGGGGGACCAAGACTGCTAATCTGTTGTAGGAGAACTTTTACTGGTTAAGTTTAACCAAGGATGTCCATAAGGTAGTTAGTAGTTGTGAAGTATTCAAGCGAGCTAAGGGGAAGAGAGAACCCCATGAAGAATACATGCTACTACCAACACCAACCTTACCTTGGGCTGACCTCAACATAGACTTTGTCTTAGGATTGCCCCGAATATCCAGAGGCAAAGATTCTGTCTTTGTTGTAGTGGATTGCTTTAGCAAGATAGCACACTTCATTTTGTGCCATTGGACTAATGATGCTTTATATATTGTTGATTTGTTTTTGTAAGATGTTATCCAACTACATGGGGTACTGAAGACTATTGTCTCAAATCAAGACACAAAATTTTTGAGCTATTTTTGGAAGACTCTTTAGAGGAGACTTGGAACTAAACTTGTATTAAGCTTTCGTAGCTACCCTTAGAATGATGGGCAAACTGAAGTGGTAAACAGGGCACTAGGCAATCTACTTAGAGTTGTCGCAGGAAAGAACTTGAGGGATTGGGATATGTGCCTACCAGTTGTGGAGTTCGCATACAACTGAACTGTCCATAGCACTATTGGGAAGACCCCAATTAAGGTTGTTTATGGCCTTAACCCTATTATTCCCTTGGATATGATCGGCGCTCCAGCAGCTACCGAAGAGAGTCAATTCAGAGTTGATCGAGCCCAAGAATTGCATGAGCTACACCAGTTTGTAACCAAGAAGATTGCTAAATTCAATTAGAGAAAACACGAAATTGGTAGCTGGGGCTGCCAAACTTTGTCCTTCTAGCCAGGAGACTCAGTATGGATACACTTTAGCCGAGAACAATTCCTACACTTAAGACAAAATAAGCTATCTCCTCAAGCTGATGGTTCGTTCAAAATCCTGAAGAAGATTAATCGCAACGCTTACTAAATTGAGTTACCTGATGACTTTAGTGTTTCTTCTACCTTTAATGTGTCTGATTTGATCCTTCACCAACCGGTATAAGAAGAAGACCCTGCGTACGCCCTAAAAGGAGAAGTAGAAACCCCTCAGATTTAAGGGCAAATCTTTCCGACCCCTAAGTAGATGATAGGAATAAAGCCCTTAGACCAATCACTCGTAGCTGAGCTAGAGGACTCCAAGGACTCACGTGAAGAATAATAGCTCGAAACCAAAGCTGAAACGAAGATCCCTATGTCAAATTGATCTCCTGCCGACCTGTTTATTAGATTCTCACATGTGTCAGACCTGTTCCTATCCAACAATAATGCCTTATTCCAAAAGATAGCCTAAGACTATTCGAGTCGAGCTGCCGAATCAACCACAGACATTTGATACTAATACAGCTGACTTCCTTATAGGACTAATTGACCCTCGACCTAATCTAGATCAAGTCGGCCCCTGGTTGCAACACTTTCTTGCTTTCACTCACTTTGTATAATATTCCTAATGTCTAGCCACCAAGCGACATGTGTCTTCTAACACAATATTCTAGAATGATTCTTTCTTTTTCGTATTGAATATTCTTTACCCTTTTTACCCCTTTTAGTATGATTTATGTAATCTAATTATAGAATACCCTTTAGTCTTTTCATAGATATAAAGTAACCCTTGTGGATAGGTACATAAACCCTTACTTTCTTATATGTAAACAAGCAACTAATCAATAGAGAATTATTCACTTGAGCAACCTTAGTGTTCTCGTTATCATTTAACTCTTATCTATTCCTTTTAGCAAAGAGTAGTAGTGAGTGACCCTTCAATTCAGACTGATGCATCATATCCGGCGAATTGTAGGTAGAGTAGGATCAAGTTATGTGTCATATCTATTCGGTAGCTGCCCTAACTTTGCTAACTTTTTCCCTATTTGTTTTAGTTTCCTTCCTTATGGTGCTTCTCTGTATGTCCTACCCTAGAGATGCATCACTTGGTCTCCCCCAAAATGTCCCCTAACCTCTCAACTATGGTAATGAACTAAAAGGTCAGCTATCTTATTATCAATCAAATACCTTCTAATCACTTGATCAACACAATTTTTGAACAAGTATGGCTCATCCTTAAAGTAAGACCTAACCTTAGCAAAAAATTTCCTCTTTCTATCTTTAGAAATCTTATAAGGTAAGACTTTGCTTGCTAGGTGACTGATAATATCTGTGTACTAAGGCACCTTCTTAATGGATATGGAGTATAATTGCTCATTGGGGAAGAATTCATTTATTTGTGGGCTTTCAGCAGGATTATTGATCTTGGATAAGTGATTTGCCACCAAATTTTCTATCCCCTTATCCCTAATCTCTTAGTCAAACTCTTGTAAAAGTGGGATCCTCTAATGAGCCTTAGATTGGCATCTATTTTGGCCAATAAATTTTTTAGAGTAGTATGATCTATATATATAATTACCTTTGACCAAATGAGATATTAACAAAATTTGTTATAGGTAAATACAACTACTAACATTTCCATTTTTGTTGTTACATATTTCTTTGGAGTATTATTGGGTATCTTGTTGGCATAGTAAATTGCTTGGAATAATCTCCCTCTCCTCTACCTTAACATAAACCCTACTACCATATTGCTTACATCATACATTAGTTCATAAGGGAGATTCCAGTAAAGAGCAACTATGATAGGTGTTGTAGTTAGCCTTGCCTTCAACTTCTGAAATGCTTCCCATAGGCCTCGTTTAAAATGAAATGGCATGTCTTTTTCCAACATTTGAAAAGTGGCCTGGAGATTTTTGAGAAGTCATGGATAAAGTGTTTATAAAATCTTGCATGGCCAAGAAAATTGTGTACTCCATTCGTATGCACTAGAAGAGGTAGTTTAGCTATCACTTCCACTTTTGTAAGTTTTACTTTAATGCCTTAGCTTGAAATTTTATGCTTTAGGATGATAGCTTCCCAAGCCATAAAATATCATTTTTCCTAATTCATATTTAAATGCATGTCCTTATATCTCTTGATAACCTTAGTAAAAATTTTCCAAACACTTATCAAATGATTCACCAAAAACTGAGAAATGGAATTGAGAAATCATCCATGAATATCTCAATGCTCTCTTCTATCATGCTTGAAAAGATTGTTGTCATGCATCTTTAAAAGATAGCTAATGTGTTGCATAAGCTGAAAGGCATTTGTTGGAACACAAATGTACCATATGGACAAGTGACGATGTTCTTTTCTTGATCTTGTAGAGTAATGTGTTGCTCCTACAAAGCAATAATATTCATTCCTTACTAATCTCTCCAACATTTGATCCATAAAAGGTAGAGTGAAATGATCCTTTTATGTGGCATCATTTAATTTTCTATAATCTATACACATCCTCCACAGAGTAGCTATTCGAGTCGGTAGAAGCTCATTCTTGTAATTCTTTATAATTCTCATTCACCCTTTCTAAGGTACTACTTGTACTGGGCTCACTCATTTATTGTTGGAGATTAGGTAAATAATTCTAGCATCTAGCAGTTTCAGAATCTCCTTTTTAACAACTTCTTTTAAGGTTGGTTGAGTCATTGTTGTGGTTGAATAGTTGGTTTGCAATCTTCCTCCATAAGGATTCAATATACGCACATAGAACGATGTATGCCATGGATATCTACAATTATCTATTCTATGGCTTCCTTATTGATAGAAATCAGGCTATTAGACCTCTAATCTACGGCTGAACCCGAGGCTTAGAAGGACTAACAAGGTAAATCCTCTTGTATTAACCTACTCTTACCAAGGTTGAGTTGATCCTTACTGCTAGTCAACTTCTTATGTTGAGCCAAGTAACCCCAAATCTCTTGATAGTTGAGTGATGACTGGTCGAATGCTCTATTAACTACCTGACCCTTCACATACACCTGCTTGGCTTTAATCAAGCCAACCTCTAAATCTGTAACATTGGTGTTGACAATCCGAAAGCTCCAACACATATCTGTAGCCACTCCTTCTTGGATAAGCCTAAGTCTACCCGGTACCTCTGCTCGGCACCCTTGTTCGGTCCTCCATCATGACCATACTATTTTGTCTATTTCTACCAAAAGCATCTTCAATATGCCGCTGCCAAGTATCTTAGACCTACGGAAGGAATTTGTAGTGCCAATCATTAATTTACTTGAATTATTATTTGTACTCTTTATTACTCTTTGTACATTACTTCTTTTAGACATTATCCTTTTAGTCTTTTCCATTTTAGATAGGTTATCTTAGTCTCTTGGGTATAAATACCCGCTGTACATGTAGCCACATAATCAACTATCTTCTTATCATCAATATACTGAATATACCCTTTTGTGAACATTGTTATTGTTAGCTTGTTTACTCTTTTCACTTTTATCCTAACCCTTAATCAAGGTTAGGTAGCGAGTAACCTCACCGAACCATCTTATCTATCATATCAAGTTATGTCGTGAGTCTTTCGAAGTTCCTTGTTGTATCATATCCTTGAAGCTGTTTGTGGGTTTGCTTACTTTACTTTTACTATTTTTGCACAATCTTATCACCTTCTTCAAGCTTTCAGCCTTAGCATTAGTCGTCCTTAGCGTTGGTCTACATCATCGTAGTATTAGAGTAGAGGTTTCGTTTGGGTAAGTTGTGTTTGTGTTTTGTGAAGCAATGCTTGTTGTAGTAGTGTGTCAAAGTTGTGAAGAGAATCACTAGAGTGTCTGAGTAAGTAATAGAGTATGGTAGTTTGTTCTTGAGTATACTTTGTTTTGCCTTATTTCAAATATCTAAGAATAGAGTAATTTTTGGTGTAGTGATTTGTTCATCAATATAGTTAAACGTGTTTACGGGTTAATTGGAAATTAGTGTAGAAAGTGTGCGTGTTGTTTAGTTTAGAGAAATAGTGTTAATTATATCTTAGAATTCTATGTTTGAAACCAAATTTGTTGAAGAAACGACAGACCTAAGTGTTGATGCTAGCATTAGGGATGATAACAATGGTATTCTCCACTACAGCTGACAGCCCTAAGGCACCCCCAAAAGCATAGAAGAGAGACTAGATGAGGTGGCTAACCTCTTAGTTGACTTGACTAGAGCTATTCATGCAATGGCCTATCAACTTACTAAGGCTGTGTAGAGTACTCCACAAGCTGCTTGACATTTTCGAGGTTAGAACCTAGCTTGATACGTTCGAGGTGAAAGATTAGAAGGACGAATGAGAAGAAGGCTTGACTTGGGAGATCTAGATGATGATGGAGAAGAAGAGCAAGCTCGAACACCCCGAGCTACCAACCATGTGAAGCTTTAGATTTCGACTTCAATGGGTTTGGGAATGCGGATGATTATTTAGATTGGGAAGAGAAAGTAGAGTTAGTTTTTTATTATTACCAATATGAGGATTGAGAGAAGTTGAGGACTGTTGCTATTGAGTTCTCAAGGTATGTCGCTATGTAGTGGAAGAATGTTCAAATCATGAGGAGACAAAAAGGATACAGAGAGGTCAATACTTGGCCTAAGATGAAGAGAATACTTAGAATTCGGTTTATACTAGATACTTATTTACAAAACACTTTTGCTCAGCTTTAAGGGCTTAGATAAGGAGGCCAAATTGTTGACGAGTATTGTTGCAAACCGTGACCAAGAACAGACAAGGCCGGTCACCGGATGGGTTTAAGCTTGCAGAAAGCTCAAGAAAGGATTAATGGGGAAAGTACGAAAGGGTAAAATGAAGAATGAAATAGTAAGCAAAACCTATGAATAGTTCTAGAGGATATGACGTACCAATGGAACTTCTGAGGACTCACGACACAATTCGATATGACATACGAATTGGTCTGGTGAGGTTACTCGCTACTTAACCTTTCTTAAGGGAAAGGATAAGAGTGATACCGAGAGTAAACAAACAGTGTTTACGCAAGGAAAAAAGTACTCAAAGAGTGTATTAAAAATAATATGTTTTAATCTCCATTATAAATACAAGGATATTTATACCCATAAGATAGGGTAACTTGCCTAAAAAGAAAAAGACAAAAGGGCATTTCTTAAGAAAGTAATGTATAAGATACAAAAGGGTGAAAATGAATATATAAGAAAAACAATCATTGGTGCAATGGATTTTACACATGATACTGTACACGTAGTGATGTTACATTAGCAAGGTCATTAAAAGATGCAGACAAAAAAGTATGGACAGATGGCTTGTCCGAGCAGGGATAGCTTAGTCAGTCCGGACTCTCTCTCTCGGCTTCTTAGTAGGGAAGATGTCTAGTAATTGGTTGGTTCGGTGCTAGAGAGTAATCATCAACTTGGCATACTACAGAAAAATGGGCAGTCATACAGATTGGGATGAAGGGTAACTTGATAAGGAAGTACTCGGCCTCGAGAGGGGTTGGTTGGAACAGAAAGATTCATCTTGCAAGCCCCTCTAATCTTTGGGCTCGGTTGTGGGTCAAAGGTCCAGTAGCCTAATTCCCATCATTCCCTCCGAGTTATTTTGGATTTGGGATTGAATCCAAATGGTGTTCACTTAGTTCTCCATCAAAGTGATACGGATTGAGGTCGGCAAAGTTGAAGGTGTCAGAAACCCCATAGTCCTCAGGCAATTCCAACCTATAAGCATTGTCATTGATCTTTTTGAGGATTCTGAAAGGTCTTTCCGCTCTTGCAGATAATTTGTTCCTCCTCTTGTTCGGGAATCGCTCCTTGTTGAGCTGTAACCACACCAAGTCTCTCGGCTAAAATCGTTTAGCTGTTCTACCCTTGGTCTTTTCTTATATTCTTCTGGTAGCTTGGTCGATGTGCCAAGTGACCTTATCATAGATGTGTTGAAGGGATTGTACTCTAGTCGTTGTGTTAGGGTGCTCTTACACGGGTATTGGTATAGAGGCATGGTTAAAGGACAACTTAAGATTGAAGCCATAGACTACCTCGAAGGGAGTCTACTTAGTGGTGTCATGTACTGTTCGGTTATAGGTAAACTCGACCATTGGCAGGCAGACGTCCTAATCAGTCAAGTTCTTATCTGCTGTAGCTTGAGCAGTGACCCCAAATTACTATTAATCATCTCTATTTGGCTGTCAGTTTGGGGGTGACATGAGATACTGAAGAGTAATTTGGTTCCCAATCAATGCTACAGGGTTCTCTAGAAATGGCTCAAGAACTTCAAATCTTTGTCAGAGACTACATTTCTTGGTATGTCGTGTATCCGCACAATCTCCTGTAAAAAAAGAGAAGCGATACCTAAGCATCGTTAGTTTTGGTGCAGGGTACGAAGTGTGTCATTTTACTGAACCAATCCACAACGAACATTACAGAATCTTTGCCTCGGGTAGTTTGTGACAGTTCAAGAACAATGTTTATGCTCAATTCAGTCCACGGTCTTGTTGGAACAAGTAGGGGCATTACTTTCCCTTGCTCGGCTCTACACTTAGCCTTTTTGCATATGACACAGCTTTCGACAACTCGGTGCACATCTTTCCTCATTCTCGGCCAAAAGAATCGGCCATTTATTAGTTTACAAGTCCTTCTTTCCCTAAAATGTCTAGAGAGACCCCCATTGTGGGCTTCCCTAACTAGTAGCTCCCTCAGTGAACAAGTAGGCACGCATAATTTGCTGCTTCGAAACAAGTAGCCATCCTTTACATGATACTCGTCCACTATCCTCCTGTTGATGCATTGCAAAATTATGGGTCTTAAGTATGAATCCTCGGAGTACTGATCTTTGATACTTGCAAACCCAAACAACCTGGTTTGTAGTTCTGATAAAAGTTCATGTCTCTTCGAAAGAGCATCTGCAACTACGTTGCTCTTTCCTCACTTGTACTTTATTACAAAATTGAATCCTTTAAGGAATTTAACCTATCTCGCCTGCCGCTTCGATAACTTGATTTGACTTTGGAGGTACCTCAGCAATTCATGGTCAATATATATGACAAATTCTCTTGGCAGTAAATAATGTTGCCGGACTTGCATTGCTCAGATCAAGGCTAAAAGTTCCTTATCATACACGAAGTAGTTCAGCTGTGGCCCTCGAAGCTTCTTACTGTAGAAGGTAATTGGTCAACCTTCTTACATTAGGATAATGCCTATTCCAATTCCAAATACATCACATTCTAGCTAATAAATTTTGTCCAAGTCAGGTAGTACTAATATTGGGGCAGAGGTCAACCTTTCTTTTATCTCAGCAAAACTCCTCTCCTCCCTTTCTCCCCATCGAAAGTCGATGTTCTTCTTTATTAACTTGATAAGTGGCATGGCGATGGTGTTTAAATTCCTGATAAATTGCCTATAGAATGAAGCCAGTCCATAGAAGCTTCTTACGTCGATATAAGTAGTGGGAGTCGACCACTCGACAATTGCTCGAATCTTCTGATCATTAACTCGCAAGCCTCCTCCACTAATTATATAGCCTAAGAATACCACTTTCTCCTAGAAAAAGCAACATTTCTTTAAATTGCTGAATAATCTCTTGGTACAGAGGATATCCAAGACTACTTTGATGTGTTTACAGTGATTTAGCATGTTGGCATTGTAGATTACGATTTCGTCAAAGTATACCATAACATACTTCCCTATGAGATGTCTCAGCACATGGTTCATTAGTCTCATGAAATGCTCGAGGCATTCGATAAGCCGAAGGGCATGACTATCTATTTGTAAAGTCCATGTCGAGTCTTGAACGCAGTCTTCCATTCATCGCCTGGTCTTATACGGATTTGATGCTAGCTAGATTTAAGATCAATCTTGTTGAAAATCTTAGCTCCATTCAGTTCATCTAACATGTCTTCTAGCCTTGAGAATGGATACCTGTATTTGATCATGATTTTATTTACAGCTTAGTTGTCTACACACATCCGCCAGGTTTCATTCTTCTTCGGTACTAGAAGCGTAGGCATAGCATAAGGATTGAGACTCTCTCACACATAACTTCTCTCCAGCAACTCATTGACTTGACATTGGAGTTTAGAAGCTTGCTCGGGATTCATCCGATAAGTTGACTTATTCGACAGTGCAGTGCCGGGTACTAAGTCAATGCAATGCTCTATGCCTTGAGTTAGAGGCAGCCCCTCAAGTAACTGTTCTGGGAACTGGTTGGCATATTCATTTAACAACTCCTTGACCTCTTAGGGTAACTCATCTCGCTTCCTCATTTCCAACAGGTGCCTGACCAATAAAAATGTCAGCTCATTAGCATTGATGGCCTCTTAGAGCTCGGCTCTACTCATCACTAGTGCTTTCTTTGATATGCGAGTACGTTTTGTCTACAACTTGTAAACTTCTCTCGGCGGCATTAGGTTTAGTGTAATATTCCGATCATCCATCTCGACTATATACGTATTCCTGTAGCCATCATGTATAACTCTCTTGTTAAACAACTACAGTCTACCTAGCAACACGTGAGAAGTGCACATGGGCAGTACGTCGTAGAGAATTTGGTTGGAGTAATTCCCTATAGTGATCAGTAGTAGTATTTGTCGAGTGACATGTAGTGCTCCTTTCTTACTCAACCAGTGTAACTTATACGGCTTCAGATATGCAACAGTCGGTAACTTCAGTTTTGAAACAAGACTAGCTGATGCCACATTGGTACAACTTCCATTACCCATGATGAGAGCGCACATCTGGTCATTCACCTTATAGGTGGTATGGAACAAATTCTCTCTTTACTCCTCCTCTTGTAAGGATTCCATGTTCATAGTACGTCGAATAACCATGAGTAAGTGACCAAAATCCTCAAGAAACATGTCCTCCTCAATCAGCTCTTTCTCGGCACTTTCTTTCTTAGTAGGAACCTCTTCCTCCTTGGGTTCCTCATTCGTACTCTATACTTCTGGCTTCGGGATGTTCCTTTGATGACCATTGTCCATCGATTCGGGTACAAGTGGTCATGTGTTTGAACCCCTACCACTTGAAGTACTTGATTTGGCTGGTCTTCTTACCAAACCCTTACCCTTTCTCATAAGTTCAAGTTGGCACTTCATCATCAAGTTGACCTTTCTACTCGGCTCTTACATCAACCTTCCTTCTTGGCTCGGTACTTGGTAGAGTTTAGTGACTTGTCTATTTGGGTCGACTAGTTGGCATCTTCGCTAGTACTTGACTCCTTCTTTGCCTCTCTACTCGCTGGGCAATCCTAACAGCCTCATCTATGGTGTCAAATCTTTAGAGCTCTACAACGTTTCGAATGTCTCCTCTCAACCCAGTAACGAACCTTAACACTATTTGAGCTGGTGGTTCCTCCACTTTACAATGGATCATGAGCATTTGAAACTCTTAAACATATTTGTCAATAGTTCAGCCTCCTTGTCTCAGCTCCTGAAGATGAGTAAAAGTATCTTGGAGATAAGTTTCCGGCATGAACCTGTTTTTAAGCACTCTCTTGATTTTGGGCCAAGTGTTAATCTCTTAGTATCCTTCTCATCTTCTCATGGTCTGAAAATTCTTCTACTATATGGTGGCATATCCGAAGAATTCAACAATGACAGTTCTTACTTTCTCATAATCCTCATATTAATAGTAATCAAACATATGCTCCACCTTTTTTTCCCAATCCAGATATTCATCAGCATTCCTAGATCTATTGAAACTCAGAATCCGAATCTTTACATAGTCGGGTGCTTTGGGGATCCTTACATGTTCTTCTTCAAAATACTCTTCTTCCTCTTCATCAAGCTTTTTCAGGTTTATCCTTCGCCTTACTCGTTTGTCAACTCCTCCACCTCGAATGGGTTAAGCTGGGTTTTGTCCTCTAACAAGTTGAGCAACTTGTAGAGTGTTTTGCGTGGCCTCAATGGGTCGGCAAGACAACACATGAACAGCTTGGTTCAAATTTACTGAAAGGTTAGCTACCTCATCAAGTCTCTCATCAATGCTTTTAGGAGTTCCCTAAGACTGTCGTCCATGGTAGACAACTTTACTGTAATAACCAGTACCAACATTCATATTTGGGTCTATCGTTTTTCCTTACAGATTCAAAGCTCAAACAAACACTTTAGGAAATTAACAATTAATAACACAACAGTCATATGAACGCAATAGCTTGCTCGGTTTCAAACATACAAAATAGACTATAACAGAATAAGAAGAACTAACTACAGTTTACATGAAACCTCCGCTCTAATACCAAAATGTTGCGAACCGTGACCAAGAACAAACAAGGTTGGTCGTTGGATGGGTCTAAGCTTGTAGAAAGCTTGAAAAAGATTAATGGGGAAAAGTGTGAAAGGGCAAAAACGAAGAATGAAACAGTAAGCAAAACCTACGAATAACTTTGAAGATATGACATACTAATGGAACTTCCGAAGACTCACGGCACAATTTGGTATGACGCATGACTTAGTCCTATGAGGTTACGCGCCACCTAACCTTGCTTAAGAGAAAGCATAAGAGTGATGTTGAGAGTAAACAAATAGTGTTTAAGTAAGGAAGAAAAAGTACTCAAAGAGTGTATATTAACAATGATCCGATGTTCTTATAGTTACAAGTACAAGGGTATTTATACCCATAAGTTAGGGCAACTTACCTAAAAAGGAAAAGACAAAAGGGCATTTCCCAAGGGAGTAATGTACGAGATACCAAAGGATAAAAATGAATATACAAGAAAAACAATAATTGGTGAAATGAATTCTGTACATGATACTGTACAAGTAGCGATGCTACATTGGTGAGGTTGTCAAAAGATATGGACAAAAATGTATAAACAGATCGCTTATCCAAGTAAGGATAGCTTAGTCAGTCCGGACTCTCTTTTTCGGCTTCTCGGCAAAGAAGATGCCGAGTAATTGATCGGCTCAACGCTAAAGAGTATTCATCAACTCGGCATACTATAGAAAAATGAGTAGTCATACGACTTAGCGTAAAGGATGACTTAGCAAGGAAGTACTTGGCCTTGGCAGGGGTTGGTTGGATCAGAAGGATTCGTCGTGCTAACCTCTCTAGTCTTTGAGCTCAGCTGGGGGTTAGAGATCCGGTAGCTTGATTCCCATTAAGTATGTTCAGGAGTTCCAAATCTCATGTTTCACTATGAAGTAGAAGAGCCGTTAACTAAGACAGTGTCCAGATTCCTTACTAGATTAAGAAGTGATATATGAGACATTATGGAACTTCAGCAATTTACTATAATGGATGAGGCTATATGAATAGCCTAATGAGTGGAAAGATAGAGAAGGAGTAGAATGCCCACCTAAACTCTGACGAGCCAACCTAGTCAGTTAAGCTGACCTGTTCAGGGAAGTTACCGAGCTTAACCAAGTATTAAGCCGACCAGACGAATAGATGTCATGACCGAATAGAAGGGCTAACCTGATGGTGATATGTTGACCTAAACATATGAGAAGGGGCAAGGATCTAGAAGGAAGATGAGCTAGATAAAGTGCTTCAAGTGCCAAGGGTTTAGGCATATGGCCACCTAGTATCTGAATCGAAGGACCATGATTATCAAGGGGGATGCTTCGAAGATTGAAGTAGATAGCATTGATGAGGAACTAAAGGAAGAGAAAGAAGTGGGAGATGAAGCTAATATTAATGCTGACCTCATTGAAGAAGATGTGTTTATTGAGGATGAGTTTGGAACCTTCACTCGAAGAGGAGTAGATGGAGAGCTTATTCTACATCACTTGCAAAGTAAGTGATCAAGTGTGTGCACTCATAGTAGATAATGGGCACTGCACTAATGTAGCATCCACAGACCTAGTTAAGAAATTGAAGCTGCTGACTATCTTACATCCGAAGCTATATAAGTTGCATTGGTTGAATGAGAAAGGAACACTAAATGTCACTCAACAAGTCTTACTGCTGATCTTTATTGGAAGTTATTCTGATGATATTCTCTATGACATGTTGCTCATGTGTGCATCTCATGTTCTACTAGGCCGACCTTGGCTTTTTGATCGAAGAGTTATCCATGATGGTTATAAGAATATGTATGTGTTTGAAAAGGTTGGGAGGAAGGCTACTTTGAACCCTATGACGTTGAGTTAAGTTAGTAAATCGTATGCTAAACTTGCTTGAGTATCCAAGAAGACTTTAATTTTGAGTAGAGTCGAGCTTTTAGAAGCTATAAAGGCCGACATGAAGACTTTTATGTTAGTCAGAAGGCTATTAGAGTTAAAGGAGCAAATTGAGCTACCCCTTGAGGTGAAAGAGCTACTGGATGAATATGCCAACTGATACGAGGCAAGCGCACCTATCAATTTTAATATAGTCGGATATGAGTCCGAGTCGATCCCTCAGAGATTTTGAGTACTAATATTAACTTTAGCTTTATTATCTAACCGGAAAATTATGTCGAGTTGAATGAATTAAAAATACTGAAATTAATAAACTAAACTACTTATGAGACTTAATTACGCAAATTAAAAAGCAATAAACTACGAACGACTTCAAGTATGCAATAATGTATTTAGGAATTATTTCCCCTAGTGTTTAACATGTAACCTTTTTAAAATGTAACCTTTTTAAAATGTATTCAATTCAGTTTCTATAATTCTTAACCGGAGGGATTCACAATTAAAGCTAATATCTTTCTCAAGCATATTAACCCTAATTCTAAATTATTTACCGGAATCTCTTTACTTAGTAATATAACTTAGAATTGCATTAATGTTTAATGAATTTCCACACAAACAATCAACTTTCCGAAAGAAACATGTATCTTATCTCTAAGTATACATGTAATTCTCTTCAATTATGCTAAGATCTAATTACACATGCAATTTCTCAATCAACATGCATAATATCATATATTGATACTCTAGAATTATCAATCCATATCTAAACGACATAATTGAATCAAGAAAAGATAGAAACTTTCTTGAAATTATAATTCAATCCAAGGGTTACATGAAACCCTAGGTTCCATAATCCTAAATACTGGAATTCTAAGCTATCATAATGAATCTAAAAACGAGATTCATCAAAAACATAAAATAAAGCATGAAAACCCCTCTTGATTTGATGAACAATCTCTAATCTTGAAATCGATGTCGTTATCGCTTCTTGATGTTGTTTCTCCTTAAGTCTCTTCTTGTCTCCCGTCTCTCCGATTCTGTAATGTCTCCCCCTCTTTTGAACCCTAAGATCTCCTTTTATATGTGTATTTCACGGATTTTATTTTCGTCACCAGACATGGCCTGGGACATGGCCGTGTCTCCAGGTCGTGTAACTTTTTGCACAAAGGCAAAATTTCTACATAACTTCAAAATTTCATAACTTCTTCGTTTGAACTCGGAATTGAGTGAAACTTGATTCCTTTTCTTCGTTTTCAAGCCTAGAATGCGTTTAAACCCTGAAATCAACATTTTACTCAATTAAGTATCATTTTCTTCAAAGAAAACAAAAAATGTACGGGAAATGCTATAAAATCACCATATAAAATATGTTTAAAATCAGAGTTATCACTAAACTGTTTCCAAAATAGTCACCTGAAGGATTACCCCCATTTAGAGTTATTGAATATTACATTGACTTAATACTTAGCGGTGCCCTACCAAATAAGCCAGCTTATCGGATGAATCTTGAGTAGACTTTTGAGCTCCAAAGATAAGTCAATGAACTTCTGGAGAAAGGATATGTGAGGGAGAGCCTTAGCTCCTATGCTATACTAGTGCTCCTTATGCCGAAAAAGGGTGGTGCCGAGCAAATGTGCATCGATAGTCGAGCCAAAAATGAGATCACCATCAAGTACCGGTATCCTATCCTTAGGTTAGATAACATGTTGGATGAATTGAGTGGAGCTAAGGTCTTCAACAAGATTGATCCAAAGTTTGGCTACCATCAGATCTGAATGAGGTTGGGAGATGAGTGGAAAATTGCATTTAAAACTCTGTATGGACTCTATGAGTGCATGGTAATGCCTTGGTTTATTAAATGCCTCAAGCACTTTCATGCAACTAATGAACCATGTACTAACGAATCTGATCGAGAAATGTGTTGTGGTGTACTTTGATGACATCCTTGTGTATAGTATTGACCTTGCAAGCTACTGTGACATCTCCTTGCCGTGCTTAATGTACTCTGAGCTGAGAGATTATTTAGTAATTTAAAGAAATGTTGCTTTTGTTAAGAGGAAGTGGTATTTCTATGCTTTATAGTAGGTGGAGGAGGCTTGTGAGTGGATGATGAGAAGATTTGAGCTATTGTCGAGTAGTCGACTCCAACCACTTATGCTAAAGTGAAAAGTTTCCATGGACCGGCATCCTTATATCAAAGGTTCATTAGAAATTTCAATACCATTGTCATACCCCTTATCGAGTAAACAAAGAAGACCATGGAATTTAAGTGGGGAGAAAGAGAGGAAGGAAGTTTTGTTGAAGTGAAGGCAAGGTTGACTTCCGTACCTATATTAGCCTCACCTGAGTTCGAGAAGATTTTTGAGTTGGAATGTGACGTGTCAGACTTTGGTATAAGCCCTATTTTAATGCAAGAAGGCTGACCAATTGCCTACCATTACAAGAAGTTAAGAGGCCATTAATTGAATTGCTCTGTATATGACAAAGAACTCTTAGCCCTTATTTAAGCACTCCAAGTGCGGAAGCACTATCAATTGCTGAGAGACTTTATCATCTATTCCAATCACAAGTCTTTGAGGTATCTTAGAAATCAAACCAAGTTGTTGAAGCACCAAGCGAAGTGGATTAAATTCCTAAAAGGATTCAGCTTTGTGATAAAGTACAAATAAGGCAAGAGCAACGTCGTTGCTGATGCTTTATCCAGAAGACATGTTCTCTTGACCGAGATGCATACCAGATTATTGGGTTTGTGAGCATCAAAGAATAGTATGCAAAGGACCTACATTTTAGACCTATACTTAGGCATTGTGCCAATGGAAGGACCGTAGATGAGTACCATATGGAGGATGGTTATTTGTTCCGAGGTGGAAAGTTATGTGTACTGACTTGTTTGTTAAGTTTTCTTGTCAAGGAAGCTCATAATAGAGGACTCTCTAGACATTTTGGAGAGAGAAGAACATATGAGCTATTGAGTGGATGGTTCTTTTAGTCGAGAATGAGGTGAGACATGCACTGAATTGTTGAGGGCTGTACTACTTGCAAGAGAGCTAAATGTTGAGCCAAGCAAGGGCAAACAATGCCTTTGCCTACCTTGACTGGACCCTAGACTAAGTTGAGCATGGACTTTGTCCTCGATTTACAAGAACTACCCGAGATAAAGATTCTACAATTGTCGTCATGGATAGATTCAGTAAGACGGCACACTTTATGCCTTACTCTAAGATTAACGATGCTTTGGCTATTGCTTCTCTCTTTTTGTAGGAAATTATTCAATTACACAATGTGCCGAAAGGTATAGTCTCAGACAAAGATATAAAGTTCTTGAGCCATTTTTGGAGGACTATGTAGCATCGGATGGGGACTAAACTGCTATTTAACACTTCTTATTATCCTTAAATTGATGGCTGAATAGAGGTAGTCAATCGTACTTTAGGATCATTACTCTAAGTTACAGTAGGTAAGAACTTCGCTAATTGGGATATCTGTTTGCATGTGGTAGAATTCGCTTACAACCATACAGTACATGATACCACCAAGTAGGCTCCCTTTGAAGTTGTCTATGGTTTTAATCTTGAGCCGCTCCTTGATTATACATTTGTACCCATATCCAAGCAAGAAGACCCTAATGCGAGAGCCTAAGCACAATCCCTATAACACATCTATGACAAGGTTACTGGGTAGATTGACCAAGCTACTAAGAAAATGTAAGAAAAGGTCAAGGGAAGGAAGTCAATACAATTTTAGCCTAAGGACCTATTACGACTGCACTTAAGCAAGGAGAGGTTCCTGAGTAAAAGAAAGAACAAGTTGTCTACCTACACTGAAGGCCCCTTGAAAATCCTCTAAAAGATCAATGATAAGGCCTATAGATTGGAACTACTCGAACATTATAAGGTCTCGGACACTTTCAACATTGCCGACCTCAGTTCTTATTACCTTAAAGGACCATTGGATAAAGACCAACCAGATTTAATACCAAATCTAAATCAACCAAGAGGGAATGATAGGAATCAGGCTACTAGAGCCTTAAACCTTAACCAAGCTTGAGGCTTGGAAGAACTAACGAAGCGAATCCTCCTATTCCAACCCACTTATAGCAAAGTTGAGTTGATCCTTGCTGCTGACCAACTTCTTATGCCAAGATGAGTAAACTCAAATCTCTTGTTAGTTGAGTATTGACTGGTCGAATGCTGTATTGACTACTGGCCCCTCATACATACCTACTTAGCTCTAATTGAATCGACCTCTAGATCGGCAACATTAGTGTCGAGAATCTGAGAGCTCTAACACATATCTACAATCACTCCTTCTCGGGTGAGCCTAAGTCTACCCGGTACCTCTGCTTGACACCACCGTTCGGCCCTCCATCATAACTATACTATTTTGTCTGTTTCCACCAGAAGCATCCTTAATATGTCGTTGCTACATATCTTAGGCCTCATGAAGGAATCTGTAACACCAATCATTAATTTACTTGAATTATCATTTATACCCTTTATTACTTTTTGTACATTACTACTTTTAGACATTACCCTTTTAGTTTTTTCCATTTTAGGCAGGTAGCCCTAGTTTCTCGGGTATAAATACCCGCTGTACATGTAATCGCATACTTAATTATCTTCTTATCATCAATATGTTGAATATACCCTTTTATCAACATTGCTCTCATTAGCTTGTTTACTTTTTTTACTCTTATCTTAACTTTTAAGTAAGGCTGGATGGCGAGTAACCTCATCAAACCATCTCATGCATCATATGGAGTTATGCCGTGAGTCCTTGGAATTTCCTTAGTACGTCATATCCTCAAAGCTGTATGTAGGCCTACTTACTTTACTTTTACTATTTTCACACAATCCCATCACCTTCTTTAAGCTTTCAGCAAGCTTGGATCCATCCCAACGATCGGCCTTGTTTGTCCTTAGCCTTAGTCCACATCAGTTTGGTTTTATTAGAATATTGGAGTAGTCAAGAGGAGGAAGATAATGAGGATAGTGAGTAGATTGAAAGTAATGCATCAGTCAAGCTAGTGGCAAAAGTTTGGTTAGGTTCACAAAGATTTGAAGAATTAGCATCAAGCATGACTAAGATTGTCCCATCCATTCAAGAACCACTAATGCTTGACCCTAAGCAACTTCTTGCTCATTTGAAGTATGTGTTCTTAGGAGAGAATGAAACACTCCTTGTTATCATTTCAGTAGAGTTGTCATAGGAGAATAAAGAAAGGTTAATGGAAGTCCTCAAAGAACACAAGGAAGCCATTGGGTGGATGATAGCCGACATTCAAGGGACTCATCCCTCTGTTTGTCTAAATACCCCATTTTTTCCCCCCTTTTTATTTTTTAGAATTTTTAGGATAAGACAAGGGGTCTTAATTTAGGAAAAAAAAAAGAGAGAAAAAAATAAGAAATTTAGGAAAAAAAATACAAAAGAAAAATTAGGAAAAATTACAAATATTGAAAAGTTACAGAAAAATAGAGGATTTAGAAAATTTAGAAGATAACAAATTTTTAGATAGTTTAATACAGTAGAATTTTTTTTAATTTAGATAAAAATAAGGAGAGTGTCGTTAGGCTTGAGTTTAGACTTGAATCTAACTCAAGTTGACCTAGTTTATATGTGTAATTTGATTATACATATAAACAAAGTATAAGTCAACGGCTTAACAGATAAGCACTTGAGTTTAGCATTGGAGTTGACATGGAGGTTTGGAGTTTGAATCTCATCTGGCATAAAGTGTCTTTTTCTTTTTAAAAGGAAAAATATAATAATAATAATAATAGGATCTTGATATGCAATTAAGATAGGACCTTTACGTCGCTTAGTTAATAGGTATTTAATTTTAGTATTTAGTTATTATTAAAATAAAAAATATATCAGAACTTGTTGCAGACCAAAACTTGGTCCACAAATTTTAAATAAGGCATGAAGCCATAATTGGAGGAACATCAGGGAGGGGTGTGCACGGGGCATCCAAATTTTTCTTTGATGCGCTCGTGCGTGGGGGCACGTGGCATGTGCCCTGTACATGACTTGTGTCCCCCCAATTATTCTTCTTCCCCAATTTCTTCTTCCCTGACTCCAGTTTTCTTCCTTCCTTGGTTAGGTCATTTTAGGACCATTTTTTTACAGATTTTATTACATGATTTCACCGAATTAATGGTGAAATCATGTAATACGCATGACCTATTTTTGAATTCACTCCAAAACTTGTCCAATTCAGTCGTTTATGCAATTAAAATTGAGCTCAAAAATAGAAAAAAAAAATTCATTTTTCAGGTCAAAACCCATTAATGAATTTTGACATTTTAATTCAATTTTCCTAACCTTCCTAGCTTAATCTTTATACTTATAGTATAAATAGGGGTTTGTTTTTCATTTCTAAAACACACAATCATAAGAATCCACTCAAGGAGCACATACACTACACTTTCTCTCTCTATTACGATTTTTTTTTTTTAATCTCTAAGAATATCATCTTCTGTAGCAGGTTTTGATGAAAACCACCATTGTCATCAAATTCTTCACATCCAGAAACCCTAGATTCAACATTCTGATCCAACCAATCTAAGTTAACCCAAGCCAACTTAAGCTAACCCCCGAAGTCGATTCGATCTGCCTTTTTTTTTTCTTTTCTTTTTTTCTCTTTTTAATTTAGTTATTACTCGTATATTTGTAAATGTAATTATAAAAAAAAATAGAGAAAGAAAGAAAAAAAGAAGAAAAAAAAGGGAAAGGAAAAGAAAGAAAAAAAGAAGAAGAAAAGCTTGAGTTTGTTATTTTATTTTTTTTGGGTAAAGATTTAAATAAAAAGAAATAGATAATAATAAAAAATAATAGTAATAAAATAAAATAGGTTAGTAATAAAAAAAACGTTTTGACACTTAGAAAAATCAGTTTTTTTTTTTAAGAAATAAAAATTAACCATTCTTTTTCAAATTAGGACTTTTACTAGAATTTTCCAAAAAATAAAAAAATCGAATGTAGGACCCTTTAAGGTTTTTCTTATAAAAATTGAATCTACTTAAAATGTAAACTCGACCGTTTTATTAAATAAAACAACCAATATATTAAAATTTTATAAAAAGAACTACGTATGTCTGATCTTGAATACCGGGATGTAGGCACTCGTATACAATTACTCGAAGACTTAAAATATGAAAAATTTTCTTTTTTCATCTTTTATAAATAATTAATTAACGTAGTTGCATGTGATGTGATTTGTTATTGTTTGTAAAATAGAAATTGAAATCTAAAAAGGGTATTATCGAAAAGTAAATCTAAATTTGGAAAGTTAAAAAGTGATACCTATTAAAGATTTAATAGGATAACCTCTAGACTAAAAATCTTTGGTTTTTAAAAACTTTTTTTTTTAAATTTGTTTTTTATGCAACCCAGCATCTAGATTAGATCTAAACTTTTTTCTTGACTTCAGTTAGATGGTAACTCTAAATATTTTCAAAATGCGTTTTAAAAATTGAGTTTTTCTTAACTCCCAATTAAGAGTTAGTATTAAATGGGTTAAGGAAATAGTTTCAAAAATGGGGAAAAAACCGAGCTCGATAGCTTAGCGACTCCACTAAGGACTTCAAAAGGGCTAGCCACTTAAAATACTTTTTGAAATTAAATTTGCCTTTCTAAATACCAATGTTATTTATTTATTTGTTCTTTTATTTAATTGTTTGTTTATTTGTTATTAACTTCGTGTATATACTTTGCTTTGATTGCCATATTTAATTTGCATACAACATGCATTGGGACATGGGGAGGTTATTTATTGTATTAAAGATATAAGGTAAATGCGGTTAGACCCAGGCCATCTTAGGACCCTAGGAGGGAGGGCATTATGTAGGCTCCGGGTGTAGTGGGGTAACCATTGGTTGGGGTTGATTAGGTCACCTCACTTAAGTTATACTGTGACTAATGAAGGCATTTTCTAAACATGAATATGGTCACAAAGCTTAAGGACCTTTTAGAACCCACCTTGATTGTATATGCTTCCCTTCAAGTTTAAGTTAATATAATACTCCTAAGAATTGCAACCCTACTAATTTTTAGAAGTTTTAATGCAATCAGTTTCTAAAAATAATAGTAAGGTTGCAACTTAAGGAAGTAATGTACTAACCCAAATGATTCTAATCATATGCATGTTTCTACGTACGTTCACTTATTTTATTAGTAGCTAATTCTTGTTTATGAAATGTTTAGGCATAAAATGGTAGATAACTAAGTAGATAATCCGAGAACCGATAGGTTACAAAACCTCTCTAAGATTCCTGAATAGCTTTTGAAGGATGAAATTGCCTATCTAAAGGAGAAATTCGAATGCTCTGAAGCTTACGATGAGGCCTTAAGGGCCCTTTTAGGACAAGTCATTGGGGAAACCCATAAAATGTTGGAGGCCCTTAAGGTTGTTTTATGAGACTTAGTTTAGGGTTTTTTCTAGTTTATATCTAGAGAGCCTATAATAAATGTCAAGTTTCGAGAATCAGTGTTAGGCCGTCTTCCTTTGTTTTCTATACTTCGATTTTTCAAAATAATAAAAGGTTCTCTTTAGCTTATGACTCTTCATTCCTTAAGATTCCCTTTTTTAAGTAGGTGCTTCAATAATCATTCATCTAACCATTCATTCTCTCTACCTTAGGGAAATGTAAATAAATTTCATAAACTTGTAAGTAGAACCTTAAAAATCACCATCCTTATTTGTAATTTGATTTCTTGGTTTCTATAAAATAAAACTTTATCTTTCTCTCTAAAGAAAAAAAGGAAAAACCAGAAGAAAAGAAAAGTTGCTAACTTGTAAAGAATTCTTCCAATCAGGTTTACATGGCTGATGACAAGATCGCCCCCTTGGAAACGATGGTACATCAAATGGCCTAACGTTGGTAGATTTTGTTCCCGATAATCATCACTCTCTAAGTATCTCAATATTCAAAGTTGGAAAGGAGACTTTCGAATCTAGAAGAAAAGATAGCTATGCTACAAAAGAGCATTACAGACCTAAAAATGGTACTTAGAAGATTTCAACACTTACATTCAATACTAATTAAATGTCGGTAAGCCCAAATAATGAAGGAGACCCAAGAAGAAAAGAGCCAAGGAGGAGTGAGAAAAAACTAGCCCAAGGGACTCGGAGGAGACAATTCACTCAATTGAAGATGTTAATGACCCAAATCTTTCATCATTTAAAAGAAGCAAGGATTATAGCTTGTGAAGCCCTTAATCCGAATTACAAACCATACAACTTTGACGCAAAAGCATGATGCGACCATCATATGGGTTAGAAGGGGCACTCCACTAAAAAATGTTGGAGATTGAAGAACAAGATTCAAGATACGATTGATGCAAAGGTCATTCAACTAGAGCTACAATAAGTCAGTCCGTCTTTGAGTCATGAGAGTAGTTCAATTAAGTTACCTAAAGCTCCATTTCTTTTGAGTATGCTAATGCCTTTTGATAAGCTCATGAGTTGTCTTAAGTAATTGGATGCTCAAATGGAGGAAGTCAACATAAGGGCAAAGAAGAATCAAGTTGGTTTCAATAAAGTCTGTTTTTTAATAGTTTTGAAACATTTGGAATAATATAATCTTATTCGTTGCCTTTTCAATCGAGCGATCACAAATTAACATTAGGGCAAATAAATCCCTCCCTAAGGAATCGGTAACTTACTTTTAAAAGGTGTAGAATGAAAAGAGGCGAACTCCATCCCACTTACTAACCTCTAAAAATACTTTGAGAGTTGAGCGATATCGGAATAAGGACATTTTAGACTTATTCCTTAAAGGAAGTTGATTTTGAATTTGATATGTAGATTAAAGTGAGGTTAGGCATTCATTTTCAAATCCTAAACACAGCTATCCTTTGTTAAACCTGTTGGAAAAATTTAAAGAATTTTCAAATTTGAACCCTATTAAGAACTACTCCACAATGGGTTAATTCGGAGGTTAAGGTAATTGATTAAGAGAGAAGGATAAAATTGGTTTATGTTTGCCTCAATAATGTTAATTCAAAGATGAATTTTATTTCTAATAAGTTATCTTTCTTTGAAATGAAGAAGAGACCAACTCCTTTTCAAATACCTTAAGCCCACACATACCTCACCCAAGCTTATGGGTTAGGGTTTTTGGCAAAATAAATATTCACTTTTTGGGCCAAAGGAAAAGAGAAAAGCAAGAAATAATGGGGTAAAATGATAAATAAGGAAAGGAGGGGGGCAATAAAAAAAAAAAAAGAAGAGAGGAAAATAAGAAAAATAATGAAAGCAAAAAAACAAAGAGCTTGAAAATCGGGACTTGTGTGTAAAAGGAAAAGCTCCAATTGAGGAGAGCCTAGAAAATTTGAGGCTCATAATTAAAGCCTAAACGTCCCTAAGAAACACAAAGCCCTTATGCCCATTCTAAATGTCATGAGCCCTATATATCTATCCCAAATCACAAGACACAAAGCCCTTTTACACATCCTTAGCCACAAAAAACAAGACCTTCTCACCTACAATACTACCCTTACTTAATAAAGCTCTTTTGATCTTGAAGGATAATTTATCTTTAATAAAAATTATTTTTGAAATTGAGGCAAGCATAAATCTTATTTTACCTAACAGGTTCTTGACTTGTACACTCGGGTTGAATAAGTAAATCTTTTAAAATAGGTATTCTCATTAGTCCTCTTTGAAACCCTTTGACCAAAAGCCTAAATTCACAATGCTAAATTGAAAAAGTCCTAATGGATTGATTAAGGTGTATCACCAATAAAATGGATTATAATTTTGGGATTGTAGTCAAGAGTGTAATCTGGACTGAAAATTCGCAAGGAAGTCCCCTTCGACTAAACTAGTCATGAGTTACCTTTTCCTTAGAAATAGGGGTGTCGGAAATCACAAGGCCCCATTAAGCGGCTCAACATCAAGGTTAGGAAGAACATAAGAGGCACATGTAAATATCTAGGGAGGTTTTTTTTTTTTTACCTTTTAGCAAACCTTTAAAAAAAAAAGAAAAAAAGAAGAGAGAAAGTAAAAGCTTGTTACAAATCTTTTATCCAAGTCCATGTCGACCAAAGTGGCGAAGTTTTTAATCCATGTCACCTAATTTCAAAAAGTTGACTACAATAGTCTAGGTCATTCTCACTCTTTCCAAATGAGGGGGATTATCCCTAATGTCTTTTTGTCATAAATGGTTTTTACCAAATTCTTTATTTGTAAATATTTTTTGAATCAGGTAGTTTTTTTCAAACGAATTTCTTTTCCTCACTTTCCATCTTTCACTATCATTAGGGTTTTAGCCCACTCTAAGAGTGCTAACCCCTGTTTTATTCTTTTCAGGGTTCTAGCTAGCCTTTTGGGTGTGGCCCTGTTTTTCATTTTTGAGATTCTAGCCAGCTCTTAGAACGTTATCCCCTCTTTTAATCTCTTTTAAGGTAAGCCAACTCTTAAAGCGCAGTCCTGTCTTCCATTATTTTTAGAGCTCCTCTCTGTTCATCAAACTCTCTTCAAGGTCTTAGCGAACCCATTGGGCATTGTTCTTCACCAATTTGATATAGTTAGCCTTGAGGGCGCTTCCCCTTCTCTACTTTCTCTTAAGCCCATAGGATGCTTCCTTTCATCATCGATTCCTTGTAACAAGCCTATAAGGCGCTTTTCTTCATCAACTTCCTTTTAACGAGTGGCCCATAGGGCGCTTCCTTTCATCATAGATTCCTTGTAGTAAGCTCATAGGGCGCTTTTCTTCACTAACTTCTATTTAGCAAGCCTATACTTCTCTTCACCAATTTCTTATAGCGAGCCCATAAGGTGCTTCCCCTTCACTAATTTCTCTAAAGCCTATAGGATGATGCTTCCTTTCATCATCGATTTCTTTCAAGTGAGCTCTTAAGGTGTTTCCTTTCATCATTAATTTCTCTTAAGCGAGCCCATAGGGTGCTTACCTTCGTCAAATCTTGTTAGTGAGCCCAAAGAGTGCTTCTTTTAATCATTGATTCCTTCTAGCGAGCTTGTTAGGCGCTTTCTTTTACCAATTTCTCTCAAGCAAGCCCATGGGACGCTTCTCTTTATTGAATCCTTTTAGTGAGCCCAAAGGGAACTTCCTTTCATCATTGATTCCTTTTAGCAAACCCATAGGGCGCTTTCTCTCATTGTCGATTCCAATTTAAGGTTGCTAGTCCCCTAAAGATGTTCTCGCCTAGGTTAGTGAGCTATGATGAGTACGACCAGGTTTTCTAAATCAATTTTAGTTTAGGGTTGCTAATCCCTTAAAGACGCTCCTACTTAGGTTAGTGAGCTTTGAAGAGCACGACCGAGTTTTCTAAATTGATTCTAGTTTAGGGTTGCTAATCTCCTAGAGACGTTCCCAGCTAAGTTAGTAAACTCTAAAGAGCATGACCAGGTTTTCCAAATCGATTCCAGTTTAGGGTTGCTAGTCTCCTAGAGATGCTCTTGCCTAGGTTAGTGAGCTTTGAAGAGCACGACCAGGTTTTCCAAATCGATTCTAGCTTAGGGTTATTAGTCCCCTGAAGATGCTCCCATTTAGGTTTGTGAGCTCTAAAGAGCACGACTAGGTTCGCTAAATCGATTCCAGTTTAGGGTTACTAGTCCCCTAGAGACGCTCCCACTTAAGTTAGTGAGCTTTGAAGAGCACGACTAGGTTTCCAAATTTATTCTAGTTTAAGGTTACTAGTCCCTTAGAGATGCTTCCGCCTAGGTTAGTGAGCTTTAAAGAGTATAGCTAGGTTTTCCAAATTGATTCTAGTTTAGGGTTGCTAATCTCCTAGAGATGTTCTTGCTTAAGTTAGTAAACTTTGAAGAGCACGACTAGGTTTCCCAAATCAATCCCAATTTAGGTTTGCTAGTCTCTAGAGATGCTCCTGCTTAGGTTAGTGAGCTTTAACGAGCACAACCTAGTTTTCTAAATTGATTCCATTTTAGGGTTGCTAGTCTTTTAGAGACGCTCCTACCTAGGTTAGTAAGCTTTGAAGAGTACGACCGGGTTATCCAAATCGATTCTAGTTTAGGGTTGCTAGTCTTCTAAAGACGCTTTCGCCTAGGTTAATGAGCTCTAAAGAGTATGACCGAGTTTTCCAAATTGATTCCTGTTTAGGGTTGCTAGTCTCTTAGAGACCTTCTCGCCTAGGTTAGTGAGCTTTGAAGAGCACAACTAGGTTTTCCAAATAGATTCCAGTTTAGGGTTGCTAGTCCCTTAGGGATGCTTTTGCCTAGGTTAGTGATCTCTAAAGAGCACGACTAGTTTTTCCAAATCAAATCCAGTTCAGGGTTGCTAGTCCCCTAGAGACAATCCTGCCTAGGTTAGTGAGCTCTAAAGAGCATGACTAGGTTTTTCAAGTAGATTCCAGTTTAGGATTGCTAATCCCTTAGAGACACTCTTGCTTAGGTTAGTGAGCTCTAAAGAGCATAACCAGGTTTTCTAAGTAGATTCCAGTTTAGAACTGCTAGTCCCCTAGAGACACTCTTGCCTAGGTTAGTGAGCTTTAAAGAGCATGACTAGGTTTTCTAAGTAGATTCTAGTTTAGGATTGCTAGTCCCCTAGAGACACCCATGCCTTAGTTAGTGAGCTCTGAAGAGCACAACCAACTTCAATTCTAGTTTTGGGTTGCTAGTCCCTTAAGATGCTCCTGTTTAGGTTACTGAGCTTTAAAGAGCACGACTAAGTTTGCCAAATCGATTCCAATTTAAGATTGCTAGTCCCCTGGAGACATTCTCACCTAGGTTAGTGAGCTCTGAAGAGTACGACCAAGTTTTCTAAATCGATTCTTGTTTGGGGTTAATAGTCCCCTAAAGACGCTTTCACCTAGGTTAGTGAGCTTTAAAGAGCATGACTAGGTTTTCCAAATTGATTCCAGTTCCCTTAGAGACACTTTCGCTTAAGTTAGTGAGCTCTAAAGAGCACGATTAGGTTTTCCAAATTGATTCTAGTTTAGGGTTACTAGTCTCTTAGAGATGCTCTTACCTAGGTTAGTAAGCCTTGAACAGCACGGCCAAGTTTTCTAAATCCATTCCAGTTTTGGGTTACTAGTCCCTTAGCAACACTCCTGCCTAGGTTAGTAAGCTCTAAAGAGTACGACCTGGTTTTCCAAATCGATTCTTGTTTAGGGTTGCTAATCCCTTAGAGACGCTCCTACCTAGGTTAATAAGCTTTGAAGAGCATGACTAGGTTATCCAAATCAGTTCTAGTTGAGGGTTGCTAGTCTTGTAGAGATGCTCCTGCTTAGGTTAATGAGCTCTAAAGAGCACAACTAGGTTTTCCAAATCGATTCTAGTTCAAGGTTGCTAGTTCCCTTGAGACGATCCTTCTTAGGTTAGTGAGCTTTGAAGAGCATGACTAGATTTTCGAAATAGATTCCAATTTAAGGTTGTTAGTCTCCTACAGACGCTTTTGCCTAGGTTAGTGAGCTTTAAAGAGCACGACTAGTATTTCCAAATCGATTCCAATTCAGGGTTATTAGTTCCCTAAAGATGATATCGCTTAGGTTAGTGAGCTTTGAAGAGCGTGACCAGGTTTTCCAAGTAGATTCCAGTTTAAGGTTGCTAGTCCCCTAGAGACGCTCTCTCCAGGTTAGTGAGCTTTGAAGAGCATGATCATTTTTTAGGTCAAAACCTATTAATGAATTTCGTCTATTTAATTCAATTTTCCCTACCTTCCTAGCTTAATCCTTCTACTTACAGTATAAATAAGGGTTTGTTTTTCATTTCCAAAACACACAATCACAAGAATTCGCTTAAGGAGCACATACACTACACTTTCTCTCTCTACTATGATTTTTTTTTTCTTTTTAAGAATATCATCTTTTACAACGAGTTTCAATGAAAACCACCATTGTCATTAGATTTCTTGTGTCCAGAAACCGTAGATTTGACATTCTGATCCGACCAATCTGAGCTAGGTCAAGTCGACCCAAGCCGACTTGAAGTTGATTCGAGTTGATTGAAATTGACCTAAAGTCGATTTGGTTTGCCATTTTTTATTTTATTATTTATTTATTTTTCTCTTTTTAATTTGGTGCTTACTCATGTATTTGTAAATGTAATTATAGAAAAAAAAAAAGAGAAAGAAAGAAAAAAAGAAGAAAAAAAGGGAGAGGAAAAGAAAGAAAAAGAAAATAGAAAAGCTCAAGTTTGTTATTTTTTCCTTTTTGGGTTAAGATTTAAATTAAAAGAAATAGATAATAATAAAAAAGTAATAATAAAATAAAGTAGGTTAGTAATAAAAAAACGTTTTGACACTTAGAAAAATTAGTTTTTTCTAAAAATAAAAATAAACCATTCTTTTTCAAATTAGGACATTTACTAGAATTCTCCAAAAAATCAAAAAACCGAATTTAGGACCTTTAAGATCTTTCTTCATAAAATCGAATCTATTTAAAACGTAAACCTAAACATTTTGTTAAAATAAAACAACTAACACACTAAAATTTTACAAAAAGAACTACGTACTTGTAATCACGAATAGCAAGTAGTAAGCATTTATACACAAATACGAGGTGACTCAAAATATGGAAAATTTTCTTTTTTCATCTTTTATAAATAATCAATTAATGTAGTCGCATGTGATATGATTTGTTGTTGTTTGTAAAATAGAAATTGAAATCTAAAAGGGGTATTATTGAAAAGTGAATCTAAATTCGGAAAGTTAAAAAGTGATACCCATTAAAGGTTTAATAGGATAGCCTCCAAACTAAAAATCTCTGGTTTTCAAAAACTTTTTTTTTAAAATTTTTTTTTTTTTATGTAACTTAGTACCTAGATTAAAATCAATCTATCCAATCGGTTTTAATCTAAACTTTTTTCCTGATTTCGGTCGGGTGGCGACTCCATATATTTTGAAAATACGTTTTAAAAACCAAGTTTTTCTTAACTCATAGTCGAGGATTAGTGTTAAACGAGTTAGGATTTAATATTAATCGGGTTAAGGAAATATTTTGAAAAATCGAGAAAAAACTAAGCTTGGTAGTCTGCGTACATCAAATTCTTTTAGAAGCCAAGTGTAATCCATTGGTTCAACCATTGCCTCGACTCAATCCCACTTTGAAGGAAGTAGTGAAGAAGGAGGTCTTGAAACTCCTTGTCGTTGAGATTATCTACTTGATCTCGAATAGCAAGTGGGTGAGTCCAGTTCAAGTGGTATCAAAGAAGGGAGGTATGACAGTAGTAGAGAATGAGGAGAATGAGTTGATACCTATTTGAATAGTAACAGGATGGAAGGTTTGCATTGATTATTGGAAACTGAATGATGCAACCCGAAAGGATCATTTGTCATTACCCTCTATTGACCAAATTCTTGAAATGTTGGTGAGGTACACATATTATTGTTTTCTTGATGGTTATTCTGGGTATAACCAAATACACATTACCTCTGAGGATTAGGAGAAGATGACTTTTTCTTTTCCTTATGGAGCCTTTGCATATAGGCAAATGCCCTTTGGCCTATGCAATGCATCTGCCACTTTTCAAAGATGTGTAATGGCGATCTTTTTAGACATGATTGAGAAATACATTGAAGTTTTCATAGATGAATTCTCTATATTTGGTTCTTCTTTGGAGAATTTATCATCTATGCTTCAACGTTGTAAGGACACTTACTTGACCTTGAACTAAGAGAAATGTCACTTCATGGTAAAGGAAGGGATTGTGCTAGGTCACAAGATTTCATAGAAAGGAATTGAGGTAAACAAGGCAAAGGTTGAAGTAATGTCAAAGTTACCTTTACCAGTAAATGTGAAGGGGATATAGAGTTTCCTAGGTCATGAAGGATTCTATCAAAGGTTTATTCGAGACTTCTCAATGATCACAAAACCTTTGTGTAATTTGTTGGAAAAAGAAACTCCATTTGTGTTTGATGAGAAGTGCCTTCAGGCATTTGAGCTACTAAAGGAAAAATTGACCATCACACTAGTAATTGTAGCACCTGATTGGGAATTGCCTTTTGAACTCATGTGTGATGCTAGTGATATAGTAGTAGGTGTTGTATTAGGCTAGCGAAGGGATATAGTGTCCTAAGTAATTTACAATGCAAGTAAGATGCTTAATGATGCTCAGCATAATTATGCTACCACGGAAAAGGAACTACTTGCTATAATACTCGCTTGTGACAAATTCAAATCCTACCTCATAGGGTCTAAGGTGATTGTTTATACTGACCACTTAGCATTAAAGTACTTATTAGCAAAGGTAGATGTGATGCCAAGACTAATTAGGTGGATTTTACTTTTACAAGAGTTTGATCTCGAGATTCGAGATAAAAAGTGTACTGAAAATCTAGTAGCCGATCATCTTTTTAGGATTATAAATGAAAAGGATGAGCTGCCCATTGATGACATATTCTGTAATGAGCACTTATACTTGGCTTCTTTGACAAATCCACATTAGTATGTCGGCATTGTTAATTACTTAGTCAATGGCATATTGTCTTATGGGTTCTCTTATCATTAAAAGAAGAAATTCCTATCTAATGTTTGATACTATGTTTTAGATGAACCATACCTTTTTAAGAGTTATGCCCACTAAGTAATTAGGCGATGTGTACCTAAGTATGAGCAGGCTGATATTCTTCATCATTGTCACTTTCGAGAGGTTGGTGGTCATTTTGGTGTTGAAAGGATGACAACTAAGGTTTTACAATGCATATTTTACTAACTAACCATTTTTAGGGATTATGGGACATTTGTTTTGGCTTGTGCTAAGTGTCAAAGGTTTGGAAATATTCCTAAGAGACATGAGGTGCCAAAAAATGGAATCCTAGTGATTGGATTATTTGATGTGTGGGGAATTCATTTCATGGGACCATTCCTTACATCTTTTTCAAATAAGTACATCTTGGTGGTTATTGACAATGTGTCAAATGGGTCGAAGTTGTTGCTCTCCCAACAAATGATTCCTGAGGTGTATTGAAGTTCTTGAAAAAAAAAAACATCTTCACTAGGTTTAGGACACTACGTGTTATTATTAACGATGGGGGTACTCATTTTTGTAACAAGCAATTTGATAACTTGCTTGCTAAGCATGGAGCGAAACACAAAGTGGCAACACCTTATCATCCCTAAACATGTGGTCAAGTTAAGCTTTCTAACTGGGAGTTAAAGTGAATCCTAGAGAAAATGGTCAATGCTTCTTGCAAAGATTGGTCTCTTAAGCTCGATGATGGTATTTGGGCATATAGGACTACTTACAAGAATCCACTCGAAATGACCCCATATAGAATGGTTTTTGGTAAAGCATGTCATCATCTAGTGGAGTTGGAGCACTTGGCTTACTAGGCCATAAAATTTTTAAACTTTGATAGAGATACTATAAGGAGCTACTAGTTACTCTAACTAAATGAGTTGGAAGAGTTTCAGAATGAGGTGTTTGAAAATACCAGGATTTATAAAGAAAAGACCAAAAGGTGGCACAATAAGAATATTTTTCACCAAGAGTTCCAAGTTGGATAGAAAGTATTGAAGTACAACTCTCAACTGAAGTTGTTTCCTAACAAATTGAAGTCCAGGTGGTTAGGACTATTTGAGGTGACTAAAGTTTTTCCTTATGGAGCTATTGAGATAAAAGGGGACAAAGGTACCCCATTTAGAGTCAATAGGCACTTACTAAAACATTACTTTGAAAGGGAAAATTTTGGTGAGCAGTACCGGGTCATAGGTCTGAATGACCTAACTTAAGCGAAAAAGAATGTCAAGCTAAAGACTTTAAACCAAGTGCTTGGTGAGAGGCAACCCACTATCTCTTTACTTTTGTTTCATTGCTGTTTTTATTCACTGCTATGTTTGTGTGATGTCTTTGGTGTCTTTGATCTCTCTATTGAGTGTGCAGGCTATAGGATTTTGATTAGTTGAGAATGGCAGGATCATGTTTAAAGTAGGCAGGGCAATTTAACCAGTGAGTCGCTCATCACCTCAAGGGGAGTCCCATTTCTTACCCTTCTTTATGCTTTTATTTTGTTTAACAATGAGGACATTGTTTGTCTTAAAGTTGGGGGTGAGATAATTGTTTTAAAGTTGAGGTGATAGAGATGAATTGAAGTGTGATATATCTTAATGCTGGTTAGCTATTAGACTTTTGGTCCTTATATGTTGTTATTGGATAATCTTGCACTTGAATTTACATTGTTAATGAAATACCATTTTATTGCACATACACATTTAAAATCAATTTGCATTTCTATATAAAGGCCACTTTTTGGTTAAAATTTTTTGATAATTGAACTTAATTATATTTGATCACTTATGAACTTTTAACACTTGAGTAGAGTTAAATTGTGAAATCTGTGTTAAGTTTAGTTATGTGTTATTTAAACTTTGATTTGAGACTTGGAATTGAGGCAACATCGCTGATTAAGGGTTAGATGCTTATATTTTTAAGCTTACTTTAATATATACTCATCTCTTAGAAGTTTTCAGAGCCTTATAATTCATAGTAAATGAATAAATGAAACTTTTTTCTTGAAAATCTCCTGAAAAATCAAAATTATTTGAGGTAAAAAAAAAAGTGGTAAATACATTGGATGCATTAGCAAGGATCAACCTTGGTCACTTATAAGAGTATGATTATTTCTCGTTGCCAATGTAAGAATATGTTGGTATGGGTTTTCCCTAGTCTGTTAGAAGAGTAAGGTTTGAATTCCATTACTAATGGACTCAATCAAAATAATTGTGCTTAAATAAATAATGAAGTAAGTGGATAGTTCAAAGGGGAATCTTAATGCCTAGTAACCTAAGGTTGTTTGGCTTAAGACTTATTAATTGATAAAATTGCTCCACCCAAAAAAAAAAAGAAATCCTCTAATGAAAATCAATATTAAGGGGATAGATAGATGTAATATGAATTTATCTTGAATTATGATGCTTAGAGAGTGGAAGAGGGGAGTGAATACATTTTAGTTAAGTCTACAAAGTATGGGTGGTTCTCTTTTGGTTAGTTGATGTTATATTTGATTTCAAATTTCTAAATATATATTTAAATCATATGGTAGAACTTTATATCATATAGATTAATTGTTGAACTCCAGTATTGTAATGTTTCTAATGCATTTAATATGGGATTAAGTGAATGTCTACAATTGAAAGTTACAAGAAGCTGAATTTGAATAAATCGAATGCAAAACTGATAAAGAAGATACTTCTCTGGTGCTTTGAATAGAAAAAAAAAAGGGTGCTATTTTTGGTTGAGTTTTCATGTAACAAAGTAATTAGTTTAGTAGTACTTGTCTTCAATTATTTTTATTCATATATGCTTTGCTTAAGGACAAGCAAGAATTTAAGTTGGGGGTAATTGATAAGTGTATATTTTTACATACTTATTTTATTTTAAATCTTGTAATTTTGTGTAATTTATAGTGTTTTTGATTGAATTATTAATATAAAAGTTATAAATTACACAAAATCGGATCAATATGATAAAATGGTGAAAAATAATTTTAAGTTTGGATTTAAATGGTTTTTGTTATGTAGATCTATTTTTATCCTGATGATAAACAATTTTAATGTTTATAGTTTTGTACTTATAATAGGAAAAACGTGCTGAATCGAAAATATTCATATAACTAGTTATGAGTGCAAAAATGTACTAGAAGCGGGAGTTAATTTAAGCTTATTTGGATGCGTCCCATGAAAGACCAACAAAGAAGACCATCACGTGGAGGGGCCCAATTGGAATCATCTTTCCAAATCTTCGCCATGTCTAGGACAATACTACTCCCATACTCCAGTTTAGTTGATTTCCTTATTTCCTTCCTACTAAAAGGAGCTAATATGGGACCTACTAACTTATGAAGCAACTTCAATATATATTTTTTTTATCACATTACATAAGTCACAATAAAGAATTATCTTCAAGGAAGTTGATTTATGTTTCCAAAGCCATTTGAAGATAAGAGCCCTGCATGCCACAAAAAAAACACATCCCAGCATTTGTTACTCCATAATGATTGCAAGTTGTAGCTATCTACACTGTGCCAGGAAATTGATTATGGTAAGAAATTTGACAGGGGCACAGTAATCAAATTTAAGCTCATACCTTTTCGACAACCATCGGAAGGAAAATTCATGTATCAAGTAGGCCAACAATTTAGTATAAAAAGGGAATGACAAGAGCTGCGGAGAAGTTCGGGGGAGTTTAGAGAGAAAGAATACGGTAAGAGCACTATCAATAGTTTTTTTTTTTTTAGGAAGTTATGGAGAGATTTGGAGATTTATACAAATAGAAGACGAATTTGTACTCTAAGAATTTATTTATGTTCTTCTATTCCTTTATTTTAAATATATTACCATGTTTTTTGAATTCTCTTGTATAACTTTTATAATTGCCATGAACTAAATTTATATTATGAGATTTTAATATACTTGATGGTTTGATTAATATATGATTTTACTATATGTTACTATTTAATTAATTGTAATTTTTAATTATCTCATTTTCATGATTTATGATTTTATTATTTGGTTAACGATACTTTTATAAATAGAATTCGAAAAACTAAAAAAGAAACAGATGGTTTGTATAAGATCAGACTAAAATTAATTTAATTATTGTCATGGACACATATACTTTAGATTAATTTTAGGATTTACATACTTAACGTGATTGATATTAATCTTTGTGACATATAAATATGCATGAATTTTAATATTAATTAGAGTAGTAATATTTGTGGGAGAAATTTATTACTTATTCGAAGATTATAGATAAATTACTTGAAAGAAATATTTCTGCTATAGTTAGGACAATAGCGACTTGCAAGGGAAGTGAGTCCTTATGAATTTAATTAAAAACCAACTAATTAGTTTTCACATATTTTAGAAATATATATTAATTGATCAAATAATAGTAAAGTCAAAATCTCATGTAATTGACTTAGTAAACTTCTCCCTTTGTTACTTGCCTATTTTAGTTAAGTTATTTCTTTTTATTTTAACTTGTTTAAACATCTTATTTCAATCACCTAGCTAAAAAAGGAAATTGATATAATCTAGTAATTAGTTTTCAATCCTTATAGATAAGATCTGGTCTCACCAGTTTTTTTTATTACTATATACATAATTCAGTATACTTGCTGGTATAAATTGCACTTTTTAAATTCCACACATATCAATAATCAAAATATATGAAGGGAACTTAACATTGAGTTAGAAAATACTAAGAATAGAATTCACTTAAGTAAAACCTTTAAATCTCCAACACTTAGGTATAAATGATGTAATAACTTAAACACGATGAACCCAACCTCATAATTAACAAACAAATTATTGATATTTTACGCAAGGAAATTAAGAGTATCAATCATAAGATAAGGACCACCAAGGAGTAATGGCAAGTAGAGACCGCACTATATGATCTAATTGGACTATAAGGCATACAATTGGAGTAGAAAGAATCTAGAAAGTATTTAAAGAAGTTGAGTGGAACTCGACAAATATGATCAACATAAGCAACTGAATATCAAGCAAGTGAGATCAATGCTTTACGGCATTTTAGAGTATTATTTCATAATATTGGGAAGCTTTGGTATGTTTTCAACTTATGGTTGTAATTTAGTTGTTTATACGTGTGTTGCACATGTGCTTGAATATTGATTTGCTACTTTAGGAACTAAGCTCCATGGTATGTTTGTTATGTGTACATTGTATTGTTTCAATTTTTGAAATTGGTTGATCACCCCATAAACAAAATAACTTAAACTTGACCTAACTTCTAGTCTGACATGCATCATAACCTATTAGGGGAAATAATTAGGATTATCAAGCTAAGCATAGACCATTTGATAAAGATAACTAAAATGGTCTATTACTTGCTTTTAGTCGAACTAAGTAATAGGAGAGAAGGTCATGGTAAGGTTAAGGATAGTAGTTGGAAGATAGTTTTGGGCAAAAGGTGTTCTTCGTTACACAAGTCTTGAGATTCACAAGTGCATGATGTCAAACTTCTCAACCTAGATTATGATGGGTGTAATTTCTCTAATTTCATGATAGAATGGATAATATTGTGCAATGGCGCTTGCTTATACATGCATTGCAACTAACTAACTTGATTGAAAACTTTATTTGTTTTGTATTGAATACATACTTCTGTTTTTGTCCCATTTACTAAGTAAGTTGTCATTCATTCTCTTATAGATTCTTTTGTAGGTCTAGAATAGTAAACCAAGTCTCATCTACTTCTCTAATTAATGTTACGCCTCGAAGTCACAGAGTCGCAACAGTCCCACCGTGTAAGCTATTTTATGATAGTAACTGGTCTCATAGTACCTACCATAGACATGATCTATATAAGGCAATGATGACTCTTCGCTTTGAAGTAAACAATCCAATTAAGTGTTTAACTAAAACTACAGTAATTATCACAAATTTTTAATCAACATACATAATTATATGTAAAGTCTATAGAACTTCCCAGGAAACTTTACATAAACATAACGGTTCACTAGTTTACATAACGACTATCAGTCTTTCATTTTTAAACTATAAAGGACACTCTAGCTATACATCTACTGCTAAGTGAATCGATCCTCACACCCCAGGCTTCAAAAGAACTAAACTCTAGATAATTGTAATGCAGCATAATAGTTGAAGTATTCAAAAATCAGGACCTACAAAAGGATCTATACAGGTATAAGTAACTATAGCTCAGTAAGTTGAATTGGAGACTCATGAATGTGTACAAACACAAACAAGATTATCAAGCAATTATTTTCATGCAATGCAACAAGCAAGTGTCATCACATAACGTAGTTTGGTTTGTTGCGAAATCAGATAAATTTCACTCGTTATAATCTAAGTTAAGGAATTTTCATGTTATGCAATAGTTTACAACTAAACTCAAGTTTGTGCAATGGAGACACTACTCCTCTTAAGACTATCCTTTGAACCAATGCTCTCATCCTCACCGCGACCTCCTCTCCTGTCACTTAGTTCAGTTAAGGATGAGAAAAAGACCAATTGCTATCCAACGCTATCTTTATCGAAGGTGTCAGTTTTTGGTTGGAGAATCCTAATGATCTCTTAATGGGTTGTAATGCACAACAATTTAGGTCATTAGAGTTGAATAAGATTAAATTTCATTTAGGGTGTTCAAACAATTTCACACCAATACAGTTATAACGCAAAATCAATCACATTACAAATTTCAGTACGAATTCAGATACATCAAACACATACATAAACTACTTACAATCACAACCATACACAATCCTAAGTCTCCGAGTATACCATAAAATAGTACTCTAATACAGTAAGTAATAACTCAACTTAGAATTCTCAGTTATCCGATCACTTAATTGCAAGCCGGTTCGTCTCTGGGTATCCTATAATACAAATAGGTCTTTTTAGTACTTGTATTTTAATGATTCATATTCTAAGTTATAATTTAACTCATTTCTCCATGTATACCTATTATTTACTAATGATTTATTCTATCTTATTTTAGGGTTTGGTTTCTAAATTAGATTCTAGTTTAATTCTGGAATCTTAAATATGCTCGAATCCTAATGTGAAATTAATCACATTAAGCTCGAGTATTCTAATATCATATTGAGTCTTAATTTAGTGTTATAAACTGTTCGGTACATGCTAATCCTAATTGGGGTACCGGATTTATTCTCGATGTGAGAAAGTCTTACATTTTTTTTATACAATTACCTAAAATTAAATTTTATTTTAGATTTATTATATTCTGATTTTTATTATTATATTATCTAAATAACCCTAATTTTTTATATTTATTAAATTTCTAATTCCACATATTCCTAATTTCCTACAATTACTACCTAATTCCTATATTAATTACACTTAACACTCTAAAGGCTAGTATTAGGGTTTCACATAAGAGATTAACATCCCTAAATATCTAATTACTATCTAATTAACGACTTAATCATCTAATTAACCTAAAATTACCCAATTTTTCTATTATTTTAAGGCTAAAAATTTACTTAAAATTTCAAAAATTAAATTTAAAAAAATGGCTTTATAGCATTGTTTTATATCACTTAAGCATTCTATAGAAAAAATTTGAGATCCAAAATACACTTCTAAGCCTATTTATTTGTAATTCTAATCATACTTAATTTTGCTTAATTTCTGAAAAACCCTATATTTTCAGACGTGATTAAACTTAATCACTATTTTTCCCTAAATCTACATACAATAAAACGTTAGAATAATAAATTTCATAATTTTCTAAGCAAAATAAATAATTTTAAGAAATTATACAAAATCAGAGCAGATGAGAGACTCACCTGTTCCAATGACTTTTGGGCTTCCAACACTAGTTTAGGTATGTCGACCGGTTTAGGTGGTGGGTTTGGAGTGGGGTGGTGGTGGTGGTGGCTCGGTCCCAGGTGATGCTCTTCCAATTTTCTTATTTTTTTTCTAACCCTAATTTTTCTTTTCCAATTCCGATGTTCTCTATTTTTTTCTGACTTCTAACTGTCTAAAGGAGCTCTATACTTTTTTTCCCTATTTATAGAGCTTTGTAGTAATTGTTGTGCATTTAATTGGATAAAATATTGCCCAAATCCCTTAATTTTTGCTTTTTGTATTGCTTGATTTTAATTGGTTAATTTTCTTCTTCACTTCCTGACTTGCTACGATCAAATCCACATCATTCCTTATTCCTTTGATTTTTTCTTAATTAATTAATAATTTTCTTTAATTATTTAATAAGTTTTTAGACAATTTAAGTAATTTCGCGTATTTTTATCTACACATTAATATATGTAGGGTACATGTGAACATTCCTAATTATTATTTAGGTCATTTTATGATTTTTAGTATACATATAATCTATCTCTAGTAATTTATTAGTTATTAGATTACACTTTTCACCTTTTCGATAATTAACAATTATTATACTTAAAATTTGAAAATTCTATAGTCTCCTATTTTATTACTTATTTTCTAAAATTCAAGTTTACGAGGTCATTTTTACTAATATTTCTATCCATAATTTATAATTTAGGTTTGATCAGATCTTTTAACCGATCGCTTTGAACTTTGTGTTCTAAGTTCAATCTTACGGTCATTTGGCTTAACTTTAGGGTTTACAATTAATAGCCGATGAAGTGGGTTGGGAAGTGTTGATAAAGAAGATATTACTAGACTTTTATTTTGCTTTAATCATCTTTTATAACTTGATTGGGAAAATTAATTGGTTCTCCCTAAGCGGCCCAATAAGTTCAACTTTTGGTCTATAATGTAAATAATTGAAGCTTATGATTGGAAATCTCTTTTGAAAATGTAACTTTTTGTGTAAATGAAATCTTGTTGCTTTGATAAAAAACTTAAGTTTTGCACTATAGGTTTTATTGTAAAATTTTATTTTGAAAGAATTATATTATAGGTTTTATAACAAACGGGTGTTGACCTAGTGCTTCCAAAAGGTTGAGTTGAGTATGCCTTGTGTACACTAGGTCTATGATAACGGATGCAAGGCCAACTTATATCATAGGATAGTATACATAGTGGGATTATTATGACTCCATATATTGGGGCATGATAGTTTTTGCACTTCAATCATGGTAGCCTCTTGAAATGCCAATCTTCTCTCCACATCGTGGCAATGATGAATGTTATGCGGTTGCATATCCTCTTTCACTACTTGAAGTTAGACTTAATGGCTTATTGATAGATTAGCCCTTGTCACTAGAAAAGGAGCTTTGGGGTGATTTAACTCTCATGAATTCTTGCAAGTGAGCTACTTGATTAAATTGAGGAGATCTAAGTAAATCTATGATGACAATCTTAGGTTCATTGGTTTGAGACAATTGAATGTTACTTCTCTAATTTCCTCACCCCCTTATCTTATCCCTTCAGTTTTCTTGGTTATTTCATGAATTTTATTAATTTTCTTTGTGAAGGTTTCTAATTGTACAACAATGAACCCAACTGATCTATTCTCTTTTACTTGATTTATAGTTTGTTGGTCTCTCTTAACATAACACCACCCAAATGAGCCAATTATCATATCCTCAATTAAGTTGAATGCTTGCTTAGGATTTTTTTTAGTAAATTTCGACTTGCATCTACATTCATTGTGGATTGTAATTTTCTTGATAATCTAATGTAGAAAATTGAATTTGCAGCCATATTATCAACTTGTGATGTGGACATCTCGTTAGTAACTCCTTAAACCTTTCCTATGATTCAGATAATGACTCACCATCAAAGCTCCCTAAACATTGTTATTTCATTTCTCATCTTCATGGTCTTACATGGTAAGGATCAAGACAAGAATTTTTGTGTTGACTGTTCCCATTTTGTGATTGATTGGGGTGGTAACAAATTAACCAATTACAAGCTTTGTCCCTCAAAGAGAATGGGAATAGTCTAAATCTAATTGCAACCTTAGAGACACCATTACTTTTTAAAGATGCACATAATTGAAGAAAACTTTGTAAGTGCTCATTTGGATCATCAATTGCACTCTTACCAAATTGGTTCATTTGCACTATTTGGAATAAAGTAGGTTTTACTTTAAAATATTAGCCTAAACAGCTAGCTATGCCATAACTGGTGAAAATTCCTCATGGTAGGTATTTAGGAATATATCAGGAAATGGAAAAATTAAGAAAAAAATAATAAATTTCATAAAAAAATATAAAATTTAGAAAAACCATATAAAGAAGAAATTTTAAGATAAAAAAAGTAAAAAATTTTTAGAGGAGTGCTTGGATTCTTACTTTTATTTATTTATTTTTTATATTAGTAAGTTATTTTTATTTAAGTAAATAAATATTTAAAAAAAATGGGGGAAGGGGATCGGACCAGGTTTTAAAACCTAGTCCATTTGCAATTGACGAACAGAGCCTAGGGCCCTATACATGTAGCAGGTGGGGGCATGCTTGGCAAGCCCCAATTTTTTATCTTTTATGTGCATACGATGCACGTACAAATGGGGGCACGTAGCACATGCTTCGCACATAACTTGCGCCCCCAATTATTCTTCTTCCTTGATTTTTTTTTTTTTCTAGATTCCTAGCTTCTTTACCTCCTTGGTTAGGTTACTTTAGGTCATTTTTTGACCGCTTTTATTATATGATTTCATCAATTTAATGGTGAAATCGTATAATATACTTGGCATATTATTGAATTCACCCCAAAGCTAGTCTAGATTCAGTTGAAAATGCAATTAAAATCGAGCTTAAAAATAGAAAAAAATTCAATTTTCGGGTAAAAACCCATTAGTAGATTTCAACGAATTAATTCAAATTTCTTGACTTTCTTAGCTTAGGCCCCATACTTACAGTATAAATAGGCCTTTGTTCTTCACTTTCAACATACACAAGCACAAGAATCACTCTAAGAAGCATACACACTACACTTTCTTTCTTTAGGATAGTCTCCTCTATGGTGGTTTTCAATGAAAACCACCACCACCATCGGTTTCCTCATACCTAAAAACCCTATATAAGACACTCCAATCCGACTCCCTAAGTCAATCAGAGCCAACCGAGTCGACTGAGTTGACCTAAGCTAACCTGAGCCGATCAAGCTGACTGAAGTCAATTGAGCTGGCCTAAGCCAACCAAACCAACATCAAGCCAACCCGAGTTGACCTCTAGCTAAATTGGTCTACATAAATTTTTTATTTGTTTATTTATTTATTATTATTATTATTATTATTTTCGTTTTTTTTTTGTTTTCCATGCAATTGTAATAATAATAAAAAAGAAAAAGAAAAGAGAAGAAAGAAAAAGAAAAAAAAAAAGAGAAGAAAAGCAAGAAAAAAAAGCAAAAAGAATAACCTTTTTTTTTAAAGAAATAGATAAAATAAAATAAATAAATGAATGGATAAAATTTTGCCATCTAGAAAAATTAGTTTTTTTTAATAAAATAAATGGACTTTTTTTTTTTTAAATTAGGATCTTATTTAGAATTTCTAAAAATAAACTCTGATTAAGACCTTTTAGAATAATTTCCTTAAATAAACTTAAAAATAGGCTAAAAACATAAACTCGACTGTTTTTTTTTAAAGTTAAAATAAATGAAACCGCTAATATTTTTGAAACAAAAACTACGTACACCTAATCCAGAATAGTGGGTATGTAAGCTCTTACGGGGTGATAGTAAAAAACGAAAAGACCTATTTTTCCATTTTATAGATTACTTAAATTATTTGGTTTACTTAATTAATAAATTGATTTTCACTTGGTAGAATAGTCTTTTCTGAAAGGTGATTTTAAGATTAAGATTAAATTTGGAAAGTTAATGGTATCCGCAAGGGTTTAAAAATCCTAATTCCTGAATCCGTTTCTCTGGTTTCTAAAACTATTTTATTGATTTTATCATTAGACCAGTTGCCAAGTTATAACCAATTCATCTAATTAGTTATAAATTAACTCTTTTTTTCGACTTCAATCAAGTGGCGACTCTAAAGTGATATCAAAATATAAAAAAAATCGATTTTTTTTAAACCCTAGTCGAGGGTCATTATTAAATGGGTAAGGATTAATACTGATCGGTTTAAAGAAGACCTAATTTATAAAAATTAAGAGAAAAAAGCTAAGCTCGACAGTTATCATTCCATTTTGTTCATTATGTTCATATTGATATCCACTCCCATTGAGCTTATCTATATTCACACCAATTCCTATACCATTTCTATTTCCTTCATTTAAGTCATCCATTTGAACAAATTTTCTTCTTTCTCTTAACCTAGATCAAACAAGTTCCTATGTTAGCAACACCTCTTCTTCCTTGCATAAAACACCACAAACCTCTTCTAAAAAGGTAACTAGGTAGGCTAAATACAATGGTTTCGATAAATCTTGAACCTAGATCACCTGTGGTAAGTGGTTTCAAATTTCTCACAACTAAAGTTTCAAGCACTTCAATAGCCTCTTCAAAAACCTAAAAAAAAAAAATGAAAGCGCACAATAGAAAGTCTTACAAAAGGAAATAAATATGCAAACTTTAAAATTGAAATGATGAAAGTATGCAACTACACCTACACTAAACTACCCTATGCCTAGTTTGAGAAAGAGCTAAGAATCTAATGTTAATAGCGTTCGTCTTCTTCGCTTCCCTGATTATGGCATAAAAAAAAAAAAACTTGATAACGTATCGCCATTCCACTTGTTACATATGAATTCGTAAAATTTGCCCTTTTTTTAAATTGCAAAAACTCTATACTCAAATTCGATATAGCTTGTAAGATTTTTAGATATAAAGTGAAATCTACGATAAAATGGTACGCATACAAATCAATTTTGAGTATATGGTCAAGAACCGTATTTATCATGAAGAAGAAACGAAAATGTTGGAGAACTACTAATTACTACATTATGATAAATTTACTCTAACTTAGGTAACCAAAATCAAACTATTCAATTAAACAAAGCGTGAAATTAACTACAATAAAGGAAAGACAACAATGAGAAAAACACTGATTCTAACATAAGTCTTTGTTTAAGGTAATTGATTTCTTTCAATAAGAAAATAGTGAATAAATGTTAACTATCGTCTAAAATGAACATGGAGATGCTATTAGAGTTATAGTAGTCTGAATACACTTTACTTGTACATACAGAATTCGTTGAATTTCATTCTTGAATCTTAATTTAGCATAAGCATTGTTAGTTAAGTAACCATATTAGAATTGATTTCTTAATCTATAGTTATGCATACCCATTTTAGTTAAACAAGCCTAATATAATTAGGTTCGATTCATTAAGTAGCCAGATAATTTATAGAAACTCATAGTAGATAATATGCCTTTTGTATGATAATTAGTTCATTTTCTTATAATTATAATGTCTTATCACAAACACACAAGTAAGTGTCACTCACATGCATAATCTAGATACCCTAAGCAAACATTTTATTATCTATAAATTTAAGGCACAACTAAGTACAAGCACAAATAGATGTGGAAATCATGGAAAAGGAACTCATTCAACCATAGTGCTCAAGAGTTGTAGTAATTCTCAAGGTGCTTTGACTTGGGATCAGTATCACTTAATAATGAAATGATAATATTACTATTAGGTACATGATAACTATCTAATCAACTATCCTAAGTTCACTATACTTTCCCTAAGTGTAGTTAATTCTTATTTTAGTCACAACTTCTTTGTTTTAAATATGATTTTTGTGCTCTTATTGTCAATTTCATTTGGTTTTCAAATGTACTTTTACATGGTGGGGTCCATATCATGACCCAACAGTATCATTGTTGTGGTAGATTGCTATATACCACATAAAAATCTACAATTAACTCACTCGTTTATCATAGGCCTCAATACAACACATAAGGCTCTTTCCACTCCATGTCATCATCAGGCTCATAGATAAGCAATATCAAGTAAGATGACTAAAATTAACATTTAATTACGAAAATAATGAAATTAAGGTGTGGAATTGTCAAATTCCACAAAAAAAGATTTTTATGGAACTAAATCAAAACTATAAGGGGACCTAAATTAAGAAAATCTAACTACGTAAATAAATTTGCAGTTCACCATTTATACAAAAGTTCTTTCTTCTCATCTTAGACCCATACCCTGCCTCAGTGCGAGACTCACTTCGGGCATTTCGCAGCCTAAATGAACAAAAAGGTGGCCCTACATCAACAAAAATCTATCAGGTTATAAGCTTATGCATAGTGAGTAAATCCCTCTGTCATGCTAAACAGACAATATCATTTAAATGCATAGTATATGAATGCATGTATACTCAGAATGTCAAACAATACATATAGTTTCGTAAGAACTATATGCAACTCAAAATTATGCCCCCTGTAGTTGGGGTTGGAGATAATTTACCTATAAAAACCATCAATCGAGTTCTAGTACTTGGGTTTTTTTTTTTTTATACCAGTTGCGCCACTATGCTCAAATCAAATCAAAACTATAAATATAACATATACAAACTTCATATGGAAAATACTCTTTCTTTTTCAAATATCATACTCTAAGTTAAAATTCCTAAGTCTAGGAGTGTTATGTAGGTTTCTTAAGGATCTCAAAACAACTTTTATTGATGGATTAAGTTGCTGGTTAGAAAACTTGTGGAGGCTTAACTTGGAGCTTTAAGCTTGTTTTGAGAGTTTTAGGCTTTATATGCTTATTATACTTGTTTTGCTTAGTCTTTTCACTTTGTTCACATGATTTTATCATATTTTTAAGTAAATTTTCTTGTGGTTCCAGATTTGGTCGTGATGATTCAAGGGCCACTCACTTGGTTTTTCAACTTGTTTTATTATTTTCTTAAGTTTAGGAGTTAGATTATGAACCTATGCTATTCGCATTCCAACTCCAACTTAACTTCTCTTCCATGAGGTGATTATTCAACTTATACACTTTATGAAAATGATAGATCTCATACTTATCATAACTTTTATGCCATAGTCTACATCTCACAAAGTTGGTTTCTTCATAAAAGATTTGTGTAATAGATTTCCCTTTACCTAAGGCTAGTTTTGAGCATGTTCAACTTAATAGAAGTGAAAATGACACTTGAATAGCTTTCTTACACTCCACGTCAGCATGCTTTTTCTTTGTTCATGTGCATATTTCATGGCTTTCTCAACTTAATATCTTCCATTCTAAGTGTTAAACATGCATCCATACATAACACCAACTTAACATGTTCATATTCTAACTTTCTTGTGAAAGATTTATAAGCTTATTTCTTGAAGTGGCTAGCTAAGTTATCATCTTATGTTCATGCTAATATCTTCATAAAAATATGGTTTCCTAACATGGCATATTAGATTACTTTAATAAGGAGACAACTTACTCATCCTCAAAAGCATATATAAAGTGGCTGTGCAACTAAGTATCTTCTTAGCTCTTTGTTTTCCTTCTTTTTCTTGCAAGTTCTTTTGGTAGCTAAGGTCTTGATCTTTTAAAGTGGGTTTTGAGAATGCTCTAAAGTTCCTAAAAATAGCTTTTGAAGTTGACAAAAGAAGGCAACAAAATCAACCTTTTGTGCTGTGAGTGTGGGGCAAGGAAGTGGCAGTAATGTTGGGATCTTAGTGGGGTTGTGTTTCCCTTTTTGGTTTGTGTTTAAAGTGAGATAAAGGAAGTGAAAAGAGAGAGAATGTGGCTGGTTTTGATAGGGAAAGAAGTGTGTTTAAGAAACTTCAATTGGGTGTTTTTTATCATGCACAAATGCCAACTTTGATTAGATTAGATGATGTAAGCATTAAGGGGGAAATAGTAAATGTGTAAAACAATTGATTGATGGTTGAATGACGAAGCAAGACATACCCCCCCCACCCCGACACCTTTCTCTTCTTCCAACCAGCCATGTGAGGTTCTTTTTGTACATGGTGTTATCTTGTCACTTATTTAAAAATTGAACATATAAAATAATGTGATAACTTATTCATATGTAGTATAGGTTATTGTGATATAAGGAAAGTATCTTATCACTAGCTTTTGATAAATTATCAATTTATAAATAATTTTAACTCTTAATTGATAAGTAATCTAGGGTGATTGGTTGGTTCATTTATTCACATGTATAAGGCTTATGCATTAGGAATAAGGGAATCATCTTATGTATAATTCTTTTAAGATTTGATTCTTAAATTGACTTGTAAGTTACGATTTAATTATCATAAAATTATGAAATTTTTTAGAGTTGAATAAAATTGTTTAAATTAAATTTTTAATTAATTAATTAAAATCACAAGTCCTTAATTATCTTAGGGTTTATGATTTTGGGTGACTTAAAGTCCGTAATTCTTATATTCGAGTTTTTATTGATAATGAACTTTTGAATTGAAAAACTAAGTTTGTTTTTAAATGTAAACTTAAATTTTTAGTTTAGTTGATCCTTTGAAATGTTTGAGAAGTACTCTTAGTTGATTTATATGTCTATGGAGTTGGGACCCATAACCATAGGGTTCAGTAGGGTTAGATTTGTTGGTCAAAGTTATCTTATTCAACTTAGCTAGTTTTGGGCTCTATTATAGACTTAAGTGTGAAATTTCTATTACTAGCCAATTTTTTAATATCAATTGCACTTTTATTTAGTGTTTAGGTCTAGGAAATAAAAGAGTTATAGTAGTCTTAGCCTATGAGTTTATTTATTTATTTTTTTGTCCACTCAATTATTTTAGGACTTAGTTTTAAGGTGTTTTGGACTTTAACTTGGGCATAAGCTTACACATTAGCTAATGGGCCATTTTTATTAGTTAATGAGATTTTATTTAATTATCTTAAGGCTAAATTTCTAGAGGGTCCACTTGAAGTTGGACCTAAGCACATTCCTTTAAGTTTAAAGGTCTAAATGGGTTCATTTTAGCATGCTAAGCTGCAGCTTTGAGTTTAGGCTTGTAATTAGCCTTCCCAATCACTTATAGCTTCCTAGTGGGCCTTAATCTATATTAAGTTTACTACACATGTTATTCATAATTTATTTAGGGCCCAAATAGTAGATTTAGTACTAATGTGTATATTTTTATACTTTTGATAGGAAATTTTACAAATTTAAAAATATACACACAAGTTACGTCAAGTGTAATACTATACTAAGAAGTGGATTGTGAATAATCATTGCCATGCAAATTGCGGAGTCAACAAATTAGAAGCGCATGTGTCAAGTCCACTAGTACTACGATCCAGCTCTATTAGATCCAACTTCTCGTAATAAAAATTTCCAAGGCCAAGTCTCTTAAAGTGGAAATATTCTCGACCCACCTAAAAGTCCAATTGAAGCCCTCGTGATTTTCAAGTCCCGATGCAGAGATTTGATGATGTAAAATATATATTTATAATTGTATCGAAAAGAAAAAGGGCACGAAGAGGGATATATAATGCATCTAACGCCGAGAGAAGGATATAGATATATTTTCGATTCGTGGCTGAAAAAAGAGGGAGGAGATTCAGAATTGAAACAAATCCAATAGCCGTAAGCCAAGGGGCCTTTTGTTTTATTTAATTTCCGAAGCTACTAAACAGATACCTAGGAGATTTTTGGATTGATTTGCTTTGGATTTCCGTAGCCGTGGGAGAAAGACAAAAGGAAATTCGTCTTCGAAGCCATTGGACAGATCTCACGATATATTCATAGCTACATGGAGAGGATCGAAGATAAAATTTTATGGTCCATTCCGAGGACACAAAAGATTCCAGATAAGACTAGATTAAAAATCAGATTTGCACTCTAAGAATTATAATGGATTTTTCTAGCGTTTTTACTTTCAAGATTTATAATATTTATTGTATGCTTTTGTATGAATTTTATTTTTACCATGAATTAAATTAGATTTAATGGGATTTTGACGGACTTAACGATTTCATCGATGCATAACTTTATTATATATTATTATTTAATTGATTAGATTTTTAATTATTTGATTTCACGATTTGTAATTTTATTGTTTGGCTAGTAGTATTTTCGTGAATAAAGTATGAAAAACTCGAAAGGAAATAAATAGTTTATATAAAATTGGAATAGAATTGATTCAATTGTTGACATGGAAACATGCACCTTGAGTTAGTTTTAGGATTCACATTCATGATGCGATTGGTATTAATTTTTATAACATAGAAATATGCATGAATTTTGATATTATTATGATAGTAAATTTTGTGAGAGAAAATTTAATATATAATAGGGGATTATAGATAAACTACTTGTAAGGGATGTTTTTGCTATAATTAGGACAATATCGACTTGAAAAGGAAGTGAGCTCTTGTGAATTTAATTAAAGATTAATTAATTAATTATATCATATTTTATGGATATGTGTTGATTCGTCAAATAATGGCTTTGTGGAGATCACATACTATTATCAGTGAATTTTTTTCTTTGTGACGTTAGTATTTTATTTTTATTAGATAATTTGCTTTTGTAGTTAATTAGTTTCCTTTTATTTTAATTTGTTTCATCATTCTGCTTCGGTCACCTAGCTAAGAAAAGAATTGAAGTCATCTAATATTTAATTTCCAGTCCTTGAGAATGACTTGGTTTTGCCAATTATTTTGACTATAATGTACAACTCAGTTCACTTGCCAGAGTGTTTTTATTGAAATATTATTTTGAAAAGAAATTGTACACATTATATCATAAAGCTTAAGGAAGCAAAGGTGTAACTAACCTTCGATGAAGTAGCATGAAGCCTTTCTTTATCCTCTTGAAAACTAAAAGTTGATGCTCCTTTGGAGGTCTAGTGGCATATAGGGTGGGTGAATTTAGCTATGGGTAGTGGCTAGTTTGGTGGAAGAATGAGGGTGGTGGTGTGGTGAAGGATGAGGTGGAGGTTTTGGCTCTTAAGAGAGAGTTTTGAGGGTGTGTGAGCTTGTGGAAAATGAAGAAAATCAAGGGTTTTTGGGAAGGTAGTGTGGTCAACTAAGGAAAGGGAATAAGGGAGGACTACCTTTCCAAATAGAGTAATGTTAGACCATACCCTTTTTGGTATAAAGATACTATTTGATATTTTGCCAAAAGGTAGGATCTGGTCTCCTAAAGTTGTGTTCAATATTAATGCATAAGATATTTGTAACTAATCTTTTCGGCTTTATTTAGTTAATTACTTTGTCTCCTTAATAATGAGGATGTACAAGTTAGTCAATGGATCAAAGTGCAATTGAAGTTCTTAATCTTATTCTCATGTATAGTGGGGTTATTAGGGTTTAAGTTAGAGTTCATTGTGCTAAATTAGATTGAATAAGATTGTTGAACCATCTTAGGTAATTAATTGATAATGTTTAATAATTGGAATCGATTATTGCTAATTGATTATGTTTGAAAAGGTGAATTAAGGTTTAAGGGTGATTAATCAAATTGTTTGCAATTAACAAATAATTTTGCTATTTAATTAAGGTTTAATAGATGAATAAGGGCTTTTGATATTAGATAAGGGTTTTATAGTTATTTTAGGGTTTCTCATATATTAGGGTTTTGAAGGGTAATTTAAGGTTTTAGTATTAGCTTTTCAAGGTTTTTAAATTTGTTGCTAGGGTTTTCTAAACTAATATTTGATCTTAGTTTGATTTACCCTTAGTCGATTTCAAGGAACACCTATAGGCTCTAACTATCAATCTTAAGTCTAGGTTCAAAAATTTGTGGAGCTTACAACTTTAGGTATGTTCCTTAAGTATATGGTCATATAGTACAACATTAAAGTGAACCTTGAGAAGATATGAGCTCTCCTAGACATGTAACCTCTCAAGATAGTGAAGGATGTTTAGAGGCTTGCAGGCTTGATAGCTTTACCGAATAGGTTCATATCTAAAACCATAGATTAGTGTACCTAGTTCTTTAAGATCTTGAAGAACCCTTCTAATTTTCAGTGGACAGATCAATGCTAGGTAGCCTTTGATGAACTAAAGTTTCTCTTAATAACCTTACTCATGCTATTAAAGCCTGTCTATAGGATAGAGCTTTACTTGTGCTCGATAGTGAGTAGTCGGGCCCTCTCCTTTGTTCTCGTTTGAGCTAAGGGGAGGGAACATTGACTTATATACTATGCTAGCCATATCCTCTAAGGACCAAAAACCAGATACTCAAAAGTGGAGAAGTTCACCCTTGCAATGGTTATTTTGGCTAGAAAATTTTGACCTTATTTCAAATCTCATCAAGTGATTTTCTTGACTAACAATCCACTATGCTACATACTTCAGATGCTAGATGTATTGGGAAGAATAGTGAACTATGTGCTTGAGCACAATGCTTATGAAGTTTAATACTGACCTCACATGTTTAAAGGGCGTAAGTCTTGGTACACTTCATAGCATGATACATTATGGAAGGGGAGACATTACATGTAGGTGATAAGTTGTTATTGACTCTCCATGTGGATGACTCATCCACTTCGGGGTTTTTATTGGGGTCTACACGACGCTCTTCCGATCTCCGGAACTCTGGAGCCATTGATCGGCTCCAGAGTTCCGGAGATCGGAAGAGCGTCGTGTAGTTTTTTTTTTTTTTTTTTTTTTTTTTTTTTTTTTTTTTTTT
>JAMXBB010000005.1:87165813-87286474 GCA_024138015.1 Lumnitzera littorea
GGGGGGGGGGGGGGGGGGGGGGGGGAAGGGTAGAGTAGGATTTGTCTTATAAGGATCACATGGGACATAAATGTGCTATGCACTTAAGTTTGGATATGCAACCAGAAACAATGAAGTCGAGTATGAGACCTTAATCACTTACATGAAGTTGACGAAGGAGATCGGTACAAAGAGATTAGAGGTTCTTTCAAATTCCTAACTTATTGTCTAGTAGGTTAAGAAGGAGTATGTAGTTAAATATGAAGGAATGAGTAAGTACCTCGAGGTTCTACAGGTGCTTGAGTCAAAATTTCCCTCTTGGAATGTCACCAATATCCTCGAGTAAAGAATTTTGAAGCTAATAAGCTTTCTAAACTAGCCTTGAACAAAATTCTTGACTTAAACAAAGGAGATAGAAGGGTCTTTATTGAGTATTTGCCAGACAAGAGTATTGACAGGCTACACTCATAATGTCTTGAGGAATGACTAGCTACACCTATAATGTTCTGGACTGTCTCACAAGATAGGAAAGAGGTAAGAAGGATAATGTATGAAGTAAGAAAATATGCGCTAATGGATGACCTCTTATATAGATGAGGTCATAACCTACCTTACTTTCAATGTCTCTAACTAAAGGAAGTGCAATGCTTTCTAGATTGGCTACATGCTGGAGTCTATAACAATCATATTAGGAGCTAAGCCCCCTATGATTGAACTCTTAAATTTGGCTATTACTAGCTAACCATGAAAGAAGATGCAAAGGAGATGATTTTGATATGAACCTATTTCTATAAGCACATACCCATTAAACACTCATCGAGAAATAACCTCTTACCCATAATCAACTTGTAACCCTTTGCTTAATGGGGGATTGACATCTTAGGTCCTTTTCCTAATAGGGGATCAATATGAGCATTAAGTCATTTTTCCTCAACTCCATCTTGAGTAGGTTTAGCGTCCTATAAGCCTTATTACAGATAATGAAACTCCATTTGACAACAAACAAATTGGAGACTTTTGTGAGAAGAAGGGTATGAAGATTCATTATACAGTAGTTGTATACCCCAAATATAATGTGTAAGTTGAAGTAGTGAACAAGAACATTCTCATAAGTCTTAAAAAGAGGGTAGACCAAGCTAAGGGAAGATGGGCCAACAGGCTCCCCTCCATTTTGTGTAAAGGTTTGACTTATGTATACGATAGTGATAGGGAAACTCCTTTTTGACTTGCTTTTAGCTTAGAAGTGGTCCTGCCCATTGAGTTGGAGCTTTTGAAGATTTAAACTTAGACATTTGATGTGATGGTCAACTGATTCAATCTCTAAGCTAATCTTGACATAATAAAGGAGATTTGTAACTTGGCAAGAACATGTATAGCTGCTCATTAGCATAGGGTAGCTTAGTATTATGATAAGAAGGTTAAGCATAAGGTTTTCTGATGTAGCAACTTGGTATGCAAAAGACTTGAAGCCATTTTCGAGGGAAGGCTAAGGAAAGTTAGTAAGTAAGTGGAAAGATCTAGTTAGAATCAAAGAGGTTAAAGGACATGGAGCATACAAATTTGAGAGGCTTGATGGTCAACTCATACTTAGAGTGTGGAATGCTGACAACCTTAAGTTGTATTTTAAATGATTTTATGAGCTCATGTACTTATAATAGTTATGTATAAATAATGACAAATTCAAATTTCATTCGAGTTTATGTTCTTTTAGTGTATATTTGCTTATTCACTGAAAAAAGTATATATATTTTCTTTGACAAGTTTAACAACCTTTTTCGAGATAAATGAACTATTGATTATCGTAAGTTCTAATCTCGTTAAGGTAAACAGTTTCTTAATTATTGTAGGTCCCATCCTCCTCCAAGGTGAATGGGCCCTCAATGCCCTAAGTCTTCACTTAAGCTAAGGCAAGACTTCTAAAAATGTCTTAGCCTCCTTAGAGGTGAACAAATTTGTAAGCTCCCAGCCCACCTTAGCGTGAATGGAGAATGCAACCAATTTAGGCCATGTTAGTTGATTTCCTGAACTTATCCAAACAGGATTCCTTGTCAGCTAGATTTAGGTTCAAAAGTCTAAGGTGTTCCTTACAATGAGGAGTTACCCTTCACCAATGTTTAGAAGGATCTAGTTAAGTTAAGCTCTAGTTAACGGATCTCTTGAGTATCTTACAAATGCAAGTGAAAGCATAATAATGAGATGCAAATGAAAAGAATAAAGGAAAATACTTAGATGAATTTGCATTTCAAATGAGTCCATTGATATTTACATCAACAAGGTTTGCATACTGACTTAAGAGCTCATAAGTGGAAGAAAAAGAAATAATAGTGATAACTAGATTTTAAATAGAAACTTACATAGAGAGGTAGTTAATGAAATTCAATTGAAAGTTAGAAGGGTCCATCATTACTTAAGAATTTTGTCTAGTGTTAGCCTTAATTGTCAACTCTGGACCTTGTTTGATAAGGGAAGCAAGGACCTTAAGCAGATCAATGTTAAGCAATAGAGGGATTCTTCTATCTGCTCGCTTTAGGATAGGTTTTTTCCTTCTTCTCCTTCGAGTACCTCCTCTACATTCTCTTGGTTAAGCACTTCAAAGTCTTCGGGTTGCTATCAAAGTCTAGGCAACTAAGGTCAAGGTAAGGATGTTCTTTCAGCATTGTAGCCCTTACAGCCTTCATGCTATTCATCATAGGTTTTTACTAGAGCTTAAACCATTTTGAGCTCTTCATGATCTTATGAAGAGTTCCTTCTCCTGCTTGTCATCCATACGAATACTAACACCACCCTCCAATTTGGTAATTTATACCTTAGTGGTGCTTATACTCTTCGTTAAGTTAGTGGATCTCCTCCTGCTAGCCTTTCTCCCTTTCCATTAAAGAGTTGGAAATTTTCTCATAGGTTTGAATTTGACCCCAAGCTTAATTCTACTAGAACGTAAGCCTCTTCATCTTGGCATTAAGATCTCCATTGCATTGCTTAGCCGTTGCAAGATTAGAAGTAAGATCGAAGTTCATCTTGACCTTAATGTTGACCTGCACCTTTAATGCCTTAGCTTTTGCTCAACCTTCTTTGCGATCTTATCTACCTTGGCTATCTCTTGCTTGGCCTCCTCCTCTACCTTTTACTATTCATTTTTAGCCTTTTGAGCTTTCTGCAATAGAATTAAAGTGCTATTAAATAGTTTTTAGTTCTTTATGAAGTAGTACGCCCATTTTTAACAAGAGAAGCAAGCACTAGTAAGTTAAAAGTTGAAAGGAGATCGTTAAGTGGGACAGAAGTAGCACTTAAGTCATAAAGCTTCACACAAGTTTGTTCTTTAACCCTCTTGACACAGTCAAATCCTTGATGTTCTACTTGAGGGTAGGTCTATCCTTTGGTAAAATCATGCCCCTTAGAATAGAACATTTTGTATTGCCTCACCCAAGCCTTATACCCTTGATGTATACGTCTCACTTAAGATGAAATTCATGACCTCGATTGTCAAAATGATATGTACAAGTTAGGGTGATTGAAGCAATGAGCTTTTTTGACCCTTAGTCATTAGCATAGGCCTCGTAGTTCCTTTGAAGGAGATTTTTACTAAAAGCTTGGACATGAGGATGTTTCCTACTTGATATCTACCTCTTCCCTCATCTTAGTCTTCAACTACTACCTTGGTCATCATCTTCTATAGGATGGATTGGTTGATCTTCATCAATACGTCTAATTACTAACAGTTTCTCCTTAGTCTTTTGTCCTAAGGGGGGAGGGAGTGAAACCTTCATGTAGATAGTAACCTTTTTTTTTTTTACTTGGACCTTTGTTATTTGTGCAACTAGGAGATCTGTAATATAAAACACAAGTTGCTAAAGTACATAAAGGAAATATAGATGTAAGGTATTATCTAAGTACGTGCTGTTAAGGGACCCTATTCCCCTAAGTTAAACTAGCTAAAAAGCTCCCCCGTGGCAAGCCCACCTTGGCACTGCAAAGATTGTAATCAATACCTCCTCTATCTTCAATATTTGAGTCATCTTAAGGAATAGAATCCATTCCAAGGTACTGGTGGATTACCCTTTAGGCATCCTAGTGCAACTTGACCTTGCCTATAGCTATTCTTCAGCTTTGAGTTGACTTGCCATCGTTAGGTTGTAGTCTTTTGATAGTAGTGGTCCTGATTGGCTTTACCCATTTAGTTTAGAAGTTGGGGTTAACATCTAACCTAAGTACAATGCACTTATCCTTATAACCATAAGTGGTGGTCTCAAGCCTAATCCACCAACTTTCTATTAGGTCAGACTTCAAATAGTACAAACCTTCAAGAGAGTGTTGTAGCCTATAGAAATATTTGAAGAGTAGAGTTGCCTTTAGAATGAACTTCTCACATAGGGCCTTGAATGTGCTTAGTATACAATACACATTAGGAGCAAGCTAGCTTGGATTCAGTAGGTGGTAATTAAAGAATTGCTTTTAAAAGTTTAAGAAGGGAACATGAAGCCTAAACTTAAAGTGCTTATAATACAAATAGAATTGGTTACCCTTTATCAGGGCTACTTTCTTGTTCGTTGTAGCTTCTCCATCAATGAGCTATGGCGAAGGGGTAAGGGCTAAAGTATGTTTCCAAACTCAAAAACATTTTTTTTTTCAAGAGTTTAACATTTACTCTATTCAATGTATTGTTGTTTGCTACTTTATCAAACGGTGGTACTACTAGCTTACTCTCTTCTCCATCATCAGGGTATAGATCCTATGGAAGCCTTTCAATCGTTGCTAGTTTGTTAATGATCTTACTCACATCTCCACTTAATGCTACTGTATCTAAGGCTTACTTAGAAGGAATGCCACAAGGGGTTATTTGTGACAGTATGTCAGGGTGTTGATGAAACAATGTTTGCAATATCCATACCTATTAAAAAGTTAAAAGATGAAAGTAAGTTTGAAACTTGGAAAGTTTTCAAAGAGAGATTTTAGAGGAAAGAAATGATTGAGGCAAAGAAGAGGAAATTTTTGAATATGTAGAGGAAGAAGAAGAAGATAGGGTTTAGGCATTTATAAGTAAACTTAAGAATTAAAAAAGGCGATTAAGGGAAAGAGGAAAGATTTGATTTCCTTTGACTAAATCTCACAATGTATCCTATGTAGAAAATCAATATCGTAGACCATTTGGCATAATTAGCACATGTAAATGAACTCAATATTGTATTTACACCTATCTTCGACATTATATATGTTGAATTTCACATGTGTAAGATAATTTGAATTAAAGCTTCCTTGGGAAGCCATTCTCACCTTAAATTCGATGCTTTACAGCAAGATCACAACAATCCCCCTAACAAGCTCGACAATTATTTTGCAACACCTTATACATTTTGTGGTGTACTAAGCATAAGTTAAGTCTAGTATGTAAAGCTTGCTTGTTAGGTCACTCCATCCTAGTCAAAGTTTTGTCTTACCAAGTCTAAGATGAGGTCTTAAGTATCAATGAGAAGCTCACCCTTTAGCCTTAGCTCTTCTATGCATACAATAGCTTATCATGGAGTCTTGGAAGCCCTGTTAGGAGCTTACTCTCCTTGTTAACTAGACACCAATGAGAGTGGGTAGGGGAACAAGTATTGATAGACTATTTTGTACATAAGCTTCCAAGTTCAGGTTGACCTCTCCAAGACATAGGTTGAGCTTTTAAGCCCTATCTGACCTCTAAGCTTGCATTAAGCTCTTAATAACTAGACAGTCTCTAGGAAGATTTGAATCCAGCTTTTGGAAATTCCATTAACCTCATTAGAGATGATGTCGAGTATTGGTTACCGGCTCAACTTAACAAGAACAAAGACCTTTATGCTCCTATGAACTGGGCCTTCGGGCTAAGATTGGCTAAGCCTAGACTATACGGGAATAGCATGTCAGATGAGGTAGGTTACAGTTGTCACTAAATGAATCCTATAGAATCTTGAGCAAATCCTAAGACGTTAGTCCTCTTCCTAAAATAGCTTGACCCCATCCCCTATAAATAGAGGATGAACACTCTTGACAATGCATCTTTACTTTTATACACTTATACATACTTATGCTCAACATTCTCTTTATCACAACCATGCTGGTTGGAGCATTTGAGTAGCCACACCAAAATACCCTCTAATGCCCTTCTTTAGCCTAATTAGTTTGCTTTCTAGTTGACTTATCATCCTACTATGATCTAAGAACAACATATATGTTGATCACATAGGCATTAAGACTAATATACTTAAATGACATAGTCAAAGAAGAGAAATTGCAGTGATTTTCAGAATATTTTATCTAGAAAAAGTATATAGGTAACAATTGATATTGACATGGTTAATGTTACTAAACAATGGAGCAACTTAACAAAACCTCTAATACTTTTTAATAATAAATCAATGGGAAATTATTGACAAATATTTCAAAGTTATCTATCATATTAAGCCAAAGCTCTTTTTTTGGTTGCCTATTTACTAAAAACATATTCTTATCTATGATATTCTTTAATATGTCTCTGGAATGTTTACCGCCTATATTTCCCACCCCTAGATTAATATAACCAATATAGTCACATCATAAATATACACATCAATATAGTAAAAATGATAATGTAAAATGGTTGGCATATATTTGATTCCAAATGAGTAATTATTAGCGAAATTCTTTATTATACCATTTCCTTTTAGCAATACTTTATTTTACCAATTCATAACCGTATAGTTTGTAGAATTTACAGAGAAGAGAAGTGTTTATGCTGTACTAAGAGAGGATTTACTAAGGATAATAGAATGGTGATAACCATATCTTGCTAAGCATTGAAGGATTTTTAATGTTTAATTTCATACTATTCATTCTTTTCCCAACATTATAGTCAATATATAAAATTCTATTATCACTAAATTTTACTTTTTCCAAGTGTTGCCATTAAAGTGGGGTCTAACAAAAAAAAAAAAAGGGAAAATGCATCATTGATGAGTGTTGAATGGCATTGTATGAAATACCTAATCATTTATGGGTCAATAGTCCATGTATTTTAGTGAGGGAATAATTATTTCATATTATGAGTAAAATCAATGTTCTCTCTCTCTCTTCTTTTGGTGTATTATGTAAGGATGATAATTGATTGGAAAGGAAGCATGGGATGTTAGCCATTAATTTGCTTTGTATTCTTTTTAAATTTAGTTACCTTCTTAATAATATAGTCAACAAATAGATACGAATCTAATTGCTCATTTTACCTTCGATGTAACTTGAAAATGTTCTATTTGTAGACTTATGTAGCAAAATATTGTTATATATTATTTTTATGCACACTATCACAATAATAATTTTTTCCATTTCCCCACTTTCATAGACTATGTATGTAATATACGTTTCCTATATATATATATAAACAAACATATATATTTTTTGCATGTCGTTAGTTAAGGAGAAAGATATATAAAAGATTTGCTCACTAAGGCATGATTATGGTTTCAAATTTTGATTAAATTTTTTTTTTTAAAAGTTCAGATGAAAATGTATATACATTCTTTTTCCTTTTGACTCAACATTCAACATTTAAAAAAGTGGAAATATTAAAAAAAATTATATTGCTAGCAATTCTAATATTTCTTATGATAGTCGGATTTTTAAATCTGGGTAATGGACTTGAAGGAATATTTTGGCATGTAAAAGAACAAGAAGTTTAGGCTATGGGGATGCTAGAGCGCCTCTAGCATTGCCAAGTCAATAACTAAGTGAGTAAAGGGAATGATATACAGAGGCAATAAGAAGACAGGAGTGTAAAAAAGGGCTAAGAGAGAGATACAAAGGCTGTAGGGCTACATTGGTCGCAATTGGCACATTTGTTGCAAGGAGGATTGAGCTTTGGACCATTTCCTTATTTCTGTGATCGTGGGGGTAGTGGGGGTAATGGGGGTCATTTGTGTAGTAATCACCAAACCGTTTGTGCCTCCTGTCTTGATTTGAATTTCTAGATGCTTCACTCTTAGTACTAGTCTTAATAATATAGATGACAAGCGATCACAGCTCATTTTTGAGTTATTCTAAGTAGTTCTAAGCTCCTTTGATCCTAGCTAAGTTATATTAATGCATACGACTGATGTTCACCTCATATAAGTAAGGCCTGACTTTAGTTTTTAGGTTGGAGGAGTTTTATAAAGGTCGATTGTGGCCCAAGGGATTGTATTGGGCTCATATGGGCCTATAGTGGAGAATTTCTATTAATAATATTAATATTATATTTATTTTATATTGTGAATAAATTTAACACCTTTATTTTTAGAAACATTTATTGCATATATGTTGTGGCTTGTATACTTGCAAGACTGATTAAGATAGGGAAATTGAAATGACTAAAAAGTTTTCGAAAAAAAAATTTAGAAATACTGTACCATAAAGAAAAAAAAAAAAGAAATTGTAGAGGTAAAGAATGATATTGATAAGTTACAAAGGAAAAAAAAAAAAAGACTGATGTTGACAATATTACTAGCTTTATTAAGCAAAATTTTGAAAAAAATAATTTAAATAGAATATATTTGAAAAAGATGTAAGGCCAAATGTCACAATTATAGAAAACAAGAAGCTTTGCATACAAATTGAACAATCGAAACAATGATTTTTTTGTTTCCTTATGCTCTAAAATTGTACTAGCTTATATACACACACACACACACACACACACACACACACTAGTGGATGCAATACCTGCCTTGACTATGCTAACATTAAATTTTACTTTATAATCAAATTTGATACATAAAATAAATATTGAATTAAACTATGTTAAAAATAGATGATTTTAGGAAAAATTGGGGGAATGGCTTTAAAAATGCATAAAGAAAAAATTGCAAGAATGATATTATGAAAGTAACTTCTATGAATATAGATGAAAATATAGAGAAAATTTACGAGGTAAAAGGATTCATGTGGGAAAGAGAGCTAAATTAAAAGAAAAGAGAGAGAGAGAGAGATTATTAGAAAAGACAAATTAAATAAATTGACTAATTTATTTATGATATAAATTGTATATAAATTTAAAATGTTATTTTAATATCAGTTTTTCTATTATAAAAGATAAATAAATAATTTTAAGAGTGAGATATAAGTAGCAGTTACTCAAGCTCTTTAGGTTTTAATAATAAGAAAGATTTTACAGTTCGATCCTTTATTTTGATTAGATTATTTCTGTCCTTTATCCCAATTTCCACCATCCCATTATTAATTTCTTTTTTTAGATATGAAACATTAAATTTACAGTTTGTTTAATAGTTTCAATTTAAAAATGTACAAATTAAGAATAAGATAAATAGTAAGATCGATTTTTTAAAAATTCAAAATAGAACTGTAGAGAATTCTAATAATATAGATACACAAATGTACCTAAATTTGTTATGGTAAAGAAGTATCCTATATATATATATACACTAAAATTTCTCCAATTAAATTGGCTAACCTAAAAATCCATCATCAAAACCACAATTACTATATTATCCCCTTAAATTGCCTTTTAAAATCACGTGTTAAAGAACAGAATCTAATTAGAACTCGGATTACATCGATAAGCTAGCTTTTCGATATAAATAATAACAGTAGATACATACAATAGCAAATTGATTCCTCTCACACGGTCTCTCTCTTCAAAACCGGTTTTTAATTAGGGTTTATTGGTTAGAGTGATCTCATTACCGGAGCAACACAAAATGGAGTTTCTCCCAAACGACATCACACTGGATATTCTTTCTAGCGTTCCAATCGTGGAGATTCCCAGTTTGAAGTGTGTTTGCAGAAGTTGGAAGAAGATGATCAAAGATTTTCAACCTGCATTAATTCAACAACGACGTCATTCTGCTTCCGCATCCAACTCCATGGACAATCTAGCACTCATCGCACAAGATGGTGGAGATATGTTCTCTACATATTTGGCTAATTGTAAAACCAGAGGTTTAAGGCAAAAAGTTTCGATTACTAAGAATATCATGGACTCCAGCTTTCTAATAGTCGGATCTTGCAATGGCTTGCTCTGCTTATTGGATGGAGAAAGTTGGTCGAGAATTGTCGTTATGAATCCGCTCACTAATCAAACAGAGGTTGCCGAAGCTTGGTTTTAGCCCACTTTCAGAATCTGTGGTTGCATATGGCTTTGGATATGATTCAATCACTAACTCATACACAGTGATGGTCTTGATTCGCGAAGTTCATACTCCTTTCAACGCAGACGCTATGATGTTGGATTGCATGACCAACAATGGTTGGAGGATCGTAGGGAAGAAGCGTTATCCCTTTTGGAAATATTACTCAATATCTGGTTCAGGGGTCTTTCTAAATGGAAGATTACATTGGACTAATCAGCGAAAAATCGTATCACTGGACTTGATTAAAGAGAAGTTTACATCAATAAAATTGCCTGTAGGTGACTGGCAAGTGATGTATTATAATTTGATCGTACTTATTAAATATCTAAGGAACTCCATTTCTCAAGAAACTCATCATTTTGTTTCTTAGTTACTTCGCAAAACTTTGACATTTTTTGAAAACATTTTTATGGATCCCATTAACACACTTTAGCTCATAAAAAATTAAGAAAAGAAATCACGACAGGACAGTTGCTTGTCGGAGAAACGCCTTGGGAACTCAACGTCATTACGTAGGCGATCTCCATCGATGAAGCGTTCCGTTCCTCTTCCCTTGAATCCGATGCCAAATCACGACAGGACAGTTGCTTATCAGAGAAACGCCTTCGGCCTTGGCCTTAGGAACTCGACATCACCACGTCAGCCATCTCCATGGATGAAGCATTCCCGTTCCTCTTCCCTTGAATCCGATGCCAAGAGCACTGCACATGCTCTGAGGTAATTGTTTTCATGAGTTGTTGCAATGGCATCATTTATTCTATTTTTCACCCGATAAAAGGGATCGAGTAGCACTTTGGGGAGTATCTATTTGGCATTTGAGTAGAACTCCTGAATTACATTGAAAACCATTTTCTAGTGGTTATTTGTCGGTAGTAAATAAGAGTAAAATAAGCCCATCGTTGCTTGAATAATTTAAAATTATATTAATAATATATTATGTATAAAAACTACACGAGAAAACATATTATTGATAGGATATTTTGGACCTAGACCTCTTAGGCCCATAATAACCTATTCGGGCTCATTGTCCAGCTCGACTCACTAGTATTCGACCCTACTATCCTCTAAGCTAACCTCATCCGAAGCCAACTAAATGGCTTACCTAGTTATAATAGCCCACAATGTCTACTAGACATAAGGATAAAGGTTTGGAGACTCAGTCAATGGTCATTACTTAACAAATTTGAACTATGTTGGACTATACACTCCTATTACCCATGACATGCGGATATGCCAAAGTGCTACTACTGGTCCTTAAGCCCTCCTCTATAAATACCAACTTGCATTCTAATGGTAAACTGCTTGGACTCTTTGCATGTTTGGCCTATGTTTGAGTATTCTTATGTCTATTCTCTCCTTATACACAGAGTACTGACTTAAGTATTGAAGTAGCCATGCCGAATAACACCTTAATACCCCTTACTATGTATTGTTTTGCAGGCTTCCTATTTTAGCACAAAGTATAAGTTCACATTACTCTATCAACAAAATTCTATAGACGACATTTGACTCCATCTGTGGGAGCAAGGTCATTTAATACTAAAACACCACAAACACTATCCAAACACTTTTCTTGCTCTTATTATTCACCATGTCTCTAGTTGTGGATCTAAACAACTAACGTCTAGTCGTGCAACCCCTTAAGCAATAACTAGAATAGCTAGAGAAGTTACTTGAAGGGTTCGCTGCTCATAATAAGGAGCTCTTAGCTAGGCTTGATGAAGTAGAGAAGCAAAGAAGGCATACTTGATTGCTTGAAGTCTTAGATGCCCATAGTAGCAAAATAATCGGTAGTAGTAACAACAAGGTGAGGCTCAACAACCCAACCCCCTCATGCAGGAGCAGTAGGTATAGTATGTTATTAACTATGATTGCACCCTTGTTGGTAATGAATAGGTAGTTGACTCTCTTGGAGGGGTTCTATAGCATATGGAGTTCAACCTACTGACAATGTTGATATGAACAAGCTCTATGAGATAGTGAAGAAACATTTTAAGAAGTATGAGAGCAATGCAATTAAAGGCATTGGCCTTGTTGCTAGCAATAAAACCCTCATCACTAAGGTTGTTTAGGACGAGGTCTTTCCTTTAAACTTTAGTGATGGCATTAGTGATCTTGATAATCACTTACTTTACTTTTGCACCCTCATGAACCTTCATGGTCATGGGGATGTGATCATTTGTAAGGCCTTTTTAGGTACTTTGAGGAAGCCAACTCGAATGTAGTTTAACCATCTGCCTAAGAACTCCATCTTCTCCTTTGATAAGCTTGCTCATCAATTTGGCCACCATTTTAGGGCTAGCAAGCCCCACTTAGTGACACTTGATCCTTATACTTGATCAAATAGAAGGAAGGGGAGACCCTTCGAGGATACGTAGCATGGTTCAACAGTGCTGTGGTTAAGATCTCTCAACTTGATGTGGAAGTTGTTGTCCATGCTGTTTAGCTTGGCATCAGACCTTTTAAGGATTTCTTCTGGTCGATCTTTGAAAGTAAGCCCAAGACCTTAGTTGAATTCTGGAACAAGGCCTAAAAATACATAGACCAGGAGGATAACATTCATGCCAAGCGTAAAGTCAACCTAGAAAGGTTGAGTGGAAAGAAGGATAAGGAAAATGGGTTTATCAAGGACTACCTTAGCAGCAAGTTGTCGAGTCGAGTTGACAGGGAAAGCTCTAACAACCAAAAGCATCTACTACCTCCACCGACATTCACCTAACATACCCTTTTGAACCAACCCCTAGCTTAGGTCTTATAGAGGTTCGAGGAAGAGGTTTACTATAGAAGCCTTCTAAGATAAAGGGTGATGTGTCTTTAGGGTGGGACACAAGTAGAAGCACTACAATGAAGCGAACTAAATGGAACAAAAAGAAAAGCTAGTAAAGTTTGGGTAGCTACCAAATGGATATGACACACCACTCGATCTTATTCGGCTTACAATCCGCTGGATGTGACTCATCGGTTTGAACTAAAGGGTCACTTGTCATTACTCTTTACTAAAGGGAATAGATAAGAGTTGTAGGATAATGACAACACTAAGGTTGCTAAAAGGAAACTTGAATAATATTTTAATATTGATAAATGAATGTTTGCGTACAAGTAAGTGGGGGTTTATATACCCATCAACTAGGGTTACTTTACATGTTTGAAAAGACAAAAGGGTATTCTTACAATTAGGTTACATAATACATATTAAAAAGGGTAAAAGAAACAAAAAATATTAAGTACGGAAAAGTAAAGAATCCTTCTGGAAAGTCATGTTAGAAGACATGTGTTATGTGGTTGCTAGATGTCAGAAATATGGTATAGGTAGGGTAAAGCAAGAGAAGGATTTGTAGTTAGGAGCTGACTTGATCTAGATCAGGTTGGGGCTTGATTAGCTTTGTAGAGAAGTTGGCTTAAGTTGGAGTCTGGTGTCTATGGTCAGCTCGAGAGCTTAGCTTGGCTCGAGCTATTTCTAGAATAAAGCATAGTTACTGGGCAAGAGTAGATCTAACACACGTGAGGGTTTGGTAATCTGGTCGGGGTTCAATTAGGTCGAGATAAGAGTCTCCATCTCGGAGAATGTACAGAGTTCTTCAAGATCTCTAAGAATCCTAAGGGGTTTGAATGGACTCCTCAATGTAAAGTAACTTTCAAGGAGTTGCGGGACTTCCTAGAGCACTTACCTATCATATTGAAGGTTGTACCAAGAGGAGACCTTTACTTGTACTTGGTAGTCAATAATAAAGCACTTTCATCCTTGCTAGTTAGGGTATAAGGAAGAGAGCACAGTCTTGTATACTATGTTATTCACATCCTCCAAGGGCTTGAGGTCAGGTGCTTTACGGTAGAAAAGTTCGCCTTGGTAATTGTGATCTGTGTACGTCGGCTTCGACCTTACTTTCAAGTACAAATGATCATCATATTGACAGACCAGCCACTTTGCACACTTCTACAAAAGCTCGATGCTTTTAGTTGGATGGTTAAATACACACTAGAGTAAACATATATGGAATCCAATATTAACCACAAATAGCCTACTAAGCACAGGTGCTATTTTATCATAGAATACACTAGAGAGGAGGAAGGACTGCTTGGAGATGACAAATTGGTGTAGACTCCCTACATTGATGGCTCTTCTACCTCCTGAGGAGAAGGTACAGGTTTTGTGCTTATTAGGCTACATAAGACTACTGTTTGTTATGTTCTCAAGTTTAGATTCAATACAAGTAATAATGAATTTGAATACTAGGTGTTGATAGCTGGTCTCAAGTTAGCTAGGGAGATCGGTGCTGAGTACCTCAATATATTCTTAGACTCCATCCTTTTGGTCTAGCAATTTTAAGGTGGTTATGAAGCTAGCGAAGACACCATGGTGAAGTACTTGGATAAAGTGAAGACTCTCTTGACTAAGTTCTCTTTGTGGAAAAATTCCTTGAACCAAAAACTTAGGAGCCAATTGGTTGTCCAAACTCGTTTGTACTTGGATACAAAGGTTAAAGGTGAAGGATAGAAAATATTCATCAAGCACTTGCTAGAGAAGAGCATCGCTCCGGGTAGAGCTAAGGTCCTTGAGCTCAATGAAGAACTAGTAGAGCTGAGCTGGATGGACCCTATCAAAAACTACTCGGAGAAGGGCACAATATTGATTAATAGGAAGGAGGCCAAGAAATTGAGGTACCATGCTACCAACTACACTTAATCAATGGTGTCTTGTACCAAAGAGGAATTAGCTTTCCCTTGTTGAGATGCCTCTAACTTGATGAGATGCTACATGTAATAGAAGAGCTATGCACTAGAGTGTTAGCAATCACATCCAATCACAAACCCTTTACATCGGAGCTCTTCGGCTTGGATACTATTAGTCTATTATAAGGTAAGTTACAAAGGTGGTAGCTTAGAAGTATCCTCAATGTCAGAAGCATGCTTTAATCACACATGCCCTTAGTTTTAACCTTCAACCATTGATGAATACTTAGCCCTTCGCCTAGTAGGGCATCGATATCCTTGATGCTTTCTTAAAGGCCTTTAGGGGATGGCAATTCATCATTGTAGCTATTGACTACTTCACTAAGTAGGTTAAGGCCAATGCCATTGCTAAGATAACAGATAGGAGCATGGAATCCTCTGTTTACAATAACATCCTTTCTAAGTTTGGGGTTTTACATGCCCTCATCATAGATAATGAGTGATAATTCAACAAGCCTAATTTAAAGAATTTTATACGAAGCATTACGTCACACCCCACTTCACCTTAGTTATAAGAAGAGGGTCGACTAAGCTCAGGGCAGATGGGCTGCTAAACATCTTGTGGAGATAAAGGACCACTTACTGCACTTCTATAAGTGAAACTCCATTTCGCCTAGCTTTCATCTTAGAAGTGGTCCTCCTCATTAAATTGAAGCTTCCCAACATCTAAACTTAGTTGTTTAATACTATCGTGAATGAGCCTTTTTTATAGGCTAGCATGGATGCTATAGAGGAGATTCAAGACCTTGCTGTAGCTCGGATGATCGCTTATCAACATAGGGTAGCCATATATTATGGCAAGAAGGTTTGGCATAAGGAATTCATGGTAAGACATTTGGTATGCTAAAATCTCTAAGTCGCTAGCTCATGTGAGGGATAGGAAAATTATCCCCCAATTGGGAAGACCTAGTTAGAGTTAGAAGAGAACTTAGGGAACGGGGCATACAAGTTAGAGAGGTTGGATGGAGAACTCATCCTACATACATGGAATGCTGACAACCTATAGCTATATTTTGATTAGAATATTGTAAATACGATTGTACTTTTTCTATGAAATTATTAATGAAAGTTTTACTCTCTGAAGTTACTGTATGTCCCCTTTTGTTTTCATTCTTAACTCGTCCTAACCTAAAATGGGTGAATGGACCCATAATATACTAAAGTCCTCATAAGGACTCCTAAATTGTGCACCTCTTTAGGCATAGGCTAGTCGTAACACTATTAACTTAACCCCTTACTAGGTAACCTAGGCAATAGGGAACACCTATTACATGATTGAGGAACTCCCATAGTGCTTACTAGAACACCAACAGCTTGGCCTTTGTTGTGACTTAAGTTACTACTAGCTGAATGGTCCCCCCTAAAAGAGTAACCTTAGCTCTTCCCTTAATAAGGTGACCCAGGCCATTAACGACCAAACGGACCTCTAAGAAGAGCAATCCTAGCTCTTCCCTAAGAACAAAATGACCTAAGCATCTGATGGATAAATTGTCTTAAAAGAAAAGTGGCATTAACTCTTTAGTTGAGTTAGCCAAGTGTAAATAAGGTAGAAATATAAAGCAGAAAAGAAAATACAAAGTAGTTGTGAAAAGAAACTTCTCATTCAGTAGTTTGAAACACTTACAAGTATAAAGGTCGGCATATTGGCTTGGTATAATAATTCCTTTTCATCAACAAAGATTGAACAAATACAATAAAAAAGAAAAAAAAAAGAAGAAAAGAAAAACACTGGCTTGTCATTTTGGACGGACTAACTCCAGTAATTTAAAGAAGTCTAGTGCACCAATTTATTCAAAGTACTAATCCACTTGAATTGGCTGGTCCTAAGGTGAAGAAGGAGGAAGAGTAGTTTGCTAGCTCTGGCTAGCAGGAAGATCATCTTGACTTTGATCCTTCTCCTATGTGCCTTCGAAGGTAACCTCCTATGGAGTTGTTAGGGTTGAGGAGGATGCAGGAGCATCTTAGACGACCTTGGTAGTAGGAGTGGCCATCTTCTCCTTCTCCTTAACTACCCTTTCTTCTCGATGAGTTGGACCATCCAGTAAGTCTAAAAAGCCCAAGTTTCATCTAGGGTGATGTTTAAGCACTATCTCCTAAAGTACCAAGCTTGACTTAGTAGAGATGTCTTCTCATTCGTTGAGCCACTGCCTTATTTTAATGAACCTCTCAACAATCTTTTACTCGGTAGTAGAGCTCATGACATCTTTATTCTTTAAGTTAGAGAACAACTCCTTGATCTTATTAGCCTCTTTTTGAAGATCCTAGATCTTCCTCTTTAGCTCCAGCTTTTGACTGGTTAACTTTAGTGAGTATTTCTTGATGTTCTCACACTTATCTACCTTTATTGATAACTCATTCTAAATCCTTGAGACTAACGTCCTTATCTCCTAGTTGCATCGATTGAGCTCCTCCTTAGCCTTCTTCTCCTCTTCTAATCTATTATAGAGTTTAGACTTGGATTCCTGCTCTTCCTCCAATTGCCTTTTGAGTGCATTGATGTCCCCAATAGCCCCTTCAACCTTCTCTTGCTCTTGCCTCTCCTTCAATAGCTCAACCTGTAGTACTGCCCTTTGCACATAAGAATGATGGAGACATTGGTTAGCTTTGCTAAACTTTTCACAAAAATGCTTAGAAGAGGACTACGCCTCCCTGCAATCCTTCTGTATACTAAACACCTCATGACGGAGGTCTTTTACATCATTTAGCACCGTATTGTAGTGTTTAAGCTAGAGTAGCACATGACCATGGTACTATACAATAATAAGTGAATCACATGCAGTTAGAAGAAAATTTTAAAAGTACATCATAAAATGAAGCAACTTAGTAGATTAAAGACTTAACTAATGAATGAGTGAGCTAAGGTTAAACCCCCCCCAAGTTGGCTTGGACCTTTGCCATTTTCTATAGGATAGCCCAATCGGTAGGAGTGAAAGACCTCATTGAGGCCTAAAAGCTAAGTTTTTAATGTCGTAGCATCACATTGCTGCTTTGGATATCCCATTTTGACCTGAAGTGTCTTCCCCTAACTTGCCTGGTAGCTGACTTGGTAGTCCCCATGAGCAGGTAATCGTTTTTGGACTCTTACAAAATAATCCTGAACAAGTTTGACATTGTTTTAAGCTTCGATGCTTGTTCAAGATATTTTGACGGTTCTCCCCTATGTTATTGAAGTAATGGTATAGGTGACTAGAAGGGAAGTCGTAAATACTAGACTAGTTGAGCAACTCCTTCATTTTTTCCTTCTTTAGATTTGGTACGCTTGCTGTACCTACTTCAGGGGCCTTCCTCTTTTGACTTGCCACCTCCTCCTCTATGGCACCCTTGGGTCTTTTCTCCTTGCCCTTAGAAGGAGGAAGGAGTATTACCAACTCCAACTCATCAATAGTGGGAGCATCCTCCCTTACAGTGATAATAAGCTTGAATGTTGGAGCAGAATCAGATGTAGGAGCCACCACTATCAAAGGTTCGGTAGCCACTAGCTCCAAAGAAGGGGCACTGATCAGGACCTCCTAAGACAAAGTAGGTGGCTCTATCTTGCTGGTCTTGATAAGCTATAAGGTGTTACCCTAACCAATTTCCAAGTTTCAGGCCATATTGGAGTTAAAAAATAAGTCTTAATAATATAAAGAGCTCATAGGTAGGTCTTCAACATAGGTAAAGCTCATAAATAGGTCTTTAACGCATAAGGAGTTTAAAAATAGGTCACCAACACATAGAGAACTCTCTAAAAGGTAAATCCATAGTAAGTCTCTTGGCTAGAAAGAAATAGTTCAGCTTTGGCGACGTCGGCTACTAATCTCTTGCTGTCTTTGATTGAACTTGGTGATCTTCTTAGTTACAGACTGGTGTAGCGCTTGCAATTCTGGGCTTGGTCGACTTTAGATTGACTCTCTTTGGCAGTTATTGGGGTACTGATCATGTCTAGGGGAAGTAGGGTTAAGGCCATGGACGACCTTAAATGGGGTCTTCCTAATGGTACTATAGATAGTCCAATTGTATGTAAACTCTACAACTGGTAGGCACAGATCCCAATCCTTCAAGTTCTTTCCTACAATAGTTCTGAATAGATTGCTTAGCCTCTAGTTTACCACTTTAGTATGGCCATCAGTTTGAGGGTGGTTACTGGAGTTGAACAGAAGTTTAGTGCCAAGTCTTCTCTAAAGAGTCTTCTAAAAATTGCTCAAGAATTTTGTATCCTAATAAAAAACAATAGTCTTCAGCACTCCATGTAATTAGACAACTTCCTGTAAAAGGGGATCAACAATGTATAAAGCATCATTTGTTTAGTGGCATGGGATGAAGTGTGCCATTTTGCTAAAGTGGTCTACTATAACAAATATAGAATTTTTTGCTATAGATGTTCGGGGTAACCTTAGGATAAAGTCCATGCTGAGGTTGGCCCAAGGTAAGGTTACCGTTGGTAAGGGCATGTATTCTCCATAAGGCTCCCTCTTCCCCTTAGCTTACTTGCACACTTCATAACTACCAGCTACCTTATGGAAATCCTTAGCTAAACTTGGCCAGTAAAAGTTCTCCTTCAATAGGTTGGCTATCTTGGTCTCCTCAAAGTGATTGGATAATCCACCGTTATGAGCTTCCCTAATCAACAATTCATGCGTGGAACAGTTTGGTATGCATAGCCTTCGGTCCTTGAACATATAGCCTTCCTTAAGATAGTGTCCCTTGATAGCAATTCCATCCCTGCACTGTTCTATGATAGGGCTGAAATAAGGATCATGGGCATATTGCTCAGTTAGGAGTGAGAATCCCAATAATTTTGTCTGCAAAGTGGTCTGCAAAGTTTGTTGTTGTGATAGGGCATTGGCGACCACATTTGTGCTTCCCTTCTTGTGTCGAATGATGTATGAGAACTCTTCCATCAACTCCAACCACTTGGCCTGTCTTTTTGAAAGTTTGTTCTAACTCCCAAGATGCTTTAGAGACTTATGGTCTATATAAATAACAAACTCTTGTGGCAACAAATAGTGTTGCCAAATAGTAAGGGCTTGGTAGAGAGAGTATAACTCCTTCTCATACATAGAATGGTTTAGGTGAGGGCTACTAAGCTTCTCGTTGTGATAAGTGATGAGTCGATGCTCTTGCATTAGGATGGCACTAATTCTAACTCTCAATGCATCACGTTCTAACTCAAAGGGCTTATTAAATTTTGGTAGTGATAAGATTTGGGTAGGGAGGTGAGCTTCTAATAGGAATCAGCCCCTTGGACTGATTACCTATAGTCGAGCTAGAGGACTCTAAGAACTCACTTAGAGGATACTAACTCAAAGCCATATCCGAGATGGAGATTCTAATCTTAACTTGATTTACTACTGACTTGACTATCGAACCCTTACATGTGTTAGACCTACTCATGCCTAGCAACTATGCTCTATTCCAGAAATAGCTCGAGTGGAGTCAAGCTCCTGAACTGACCATAGATACTAGGCTCTAACTCAAATTGACTTCTTTGCAGAACTGATTGAGCCCATCAAGTCAGCCCCTAGCTACAAATCCTTTCTCTTACTTTAGCTCACCTGTACCATATTTCTGACATCCAGCTATCACATAACATGTGTCTTTTGACATGATATTCCAAAAGGATTCTTTACTTTTTCGTACTAAATATTCTTTGTCTCTTTTACCCTTTTTAGTATGTATCATGTAACCTAATTGTAAGAATACCTTTTTATCTTTTCATACATGTAAAGTAACCCTAGTGGATGGGTATATAAACCTCCACTTACTTGTATGTAGACATTCATTCATCAATATTGGAATACTATTCAAGTTTCCTTTGAGTAACTTTAGTGTTGTCATTATCCTTTAACTCTTATCTATTCCCTTTATCAAGGAGTAGTAGTGAGTGACCCTTCAGCTCGGACCAATGAGTCATATCTGGTAGATTGTAGGCCGAGTAGGATCAAGTGGTATGTCATATCTATTCAGTAGCTACTTAGACATTGTTGGCTTTTCTTTGTTTGCCTTTAGTTTGCTTCATTGTGGTGCTTCTCTATGTATCTTACCCTAAAGACGCATCGGCTTCAATGGTATTAAAGCACGGTTTCAAGAGGGAGTGTGTGAAGTTGTAGTAAAGTTTTGCTTTGCTCTACTATTAGTGGCTGTTGTGTTCCTTCTATAGCTACTACAGTGTGTTTGTGTATAAATAAGTATGGTTTCATTATTACTCTGTTTTTCATTACAAAAACAGAGCAAGTTTGTTTCTGTTCCATTTAAGTGATTATTGGGTATTAAAGTTGTTAATATGTTCGAGAAGTATTATACTATGTTAGATTTGAGTGTTTAGGGTATTATTGGTGACCAAAGTAGTAGTGCTCAACTTGGTGGTGGTCATAATGGTGGTAATACCTCAGATGTTGAAGAGTTTGGGGAGGAAGAAGAAGAAGCTGACTATTACCAAGTACAAGGATGAGGACGCTAAGCTCCTCGAGGGCTGGACAATGTTAAGGTTTAAATCTTGCCCTTTAGTGGAAGTAGAGATGTAAATGAATAGCTAGAGTAGGAAGAGAAGGTCGAGAAGGTGTTTGATTGTTATGGGTATACAGATGCTGTCAAAGTTCGACTTATTGCACTGGCGTTTACTGGGTATGCCACAATGTAGTGGGAAAATCTAAACACAGCTAGAGTAAGAGATGGAAGACGAGGTATGAGAACTTAGGGAGACATGAAAAGGTTGTTGAGGGGTAGATTTGTGCCCATAACCTACTTATAAGATATGTTTGTAAAGTTGCATGAACTTCACTAAGGAGGCCGATCTGTTGATGACTGTGAAAGAGAGTTCCAAATGCTTATGATTCGAGTCTACGTGGAAGAACTAGAGGCCTATACAGTATTAAGGTTCATTTCTAGGCTCAAGTATGAGATCTACAACATTATGGAAGTGCAAAGGTTTTATACCTTGTAAGAGGTGATTAAGATAGTGTAGAGGGTCAAAAAACAAAGGAGAAGTGCTGTAAACTGACCTGGGCCAACATTCTCCCGAGCCCTTATACTACACCGACTTGTTTAAGCTGAGTTGAGGAGGCTATACTGGGCAAAAGAAAGGAATGACTGACTTGACGATAGTTGAGCAAGCTAATAAGGCCAAGTAAGACAGTTGAGCCAAACTGAGGCTATGTCGACTTCGAAAACATATGATAAGGGATAGACTACTAGATGGAAGACTAATGAGGTGAAGTGCTTTAGATGCTTAGGCTTTGGACACGTGGCCGTTGAGTAATCGAACTAATGTGTCATGGTGCTTAGAGGAGATGTAGTGGATAGCACTGACTAAAGCGAGCTTGAGGAGGAGAAGGATGTTCAAGAGTCAGAAGTTGAGGAGGAAGAGGAAACTTGTGTCTATGTTTACTGGGGAGAAGTGATGACCCTAGTTTTGAGGCAAGTATTAAGTTCCCTATTGAGCTTCGAGGAAGACTAGAGGGAAAATTTGTTCCATACTAAATGTCTTATAAAGGGATAGTTATGCACCATTATAGTAGACAGAGGAAGTTGTATTAATGTAGTAGTATAGTCTTTCGTGTAGAGGTTAGGTTTGCTAACCTTAAAACATCCCCAACCTTATAAGTTGCATTGACTTCATGATAAGAGTGCTTTGCATGTGATTGAACAAGTAATTGTACCATTCAATGTTGGGAACATGTATAGAGACAAAGTAGTTTGCGATGTTGTCCTTATGAGAGCTTCACATCTGTTGCTTGGACAACCTTAATTGTTTGACTAACATGTTACTCACCATGGGTATAAGAATACATATGCCTTTGTTAAGGATGGAAAGAAGATCATATTGTAACCCATGACCCCATTCCAAGTAAATGTGACCCATCATCAGCTCACCCAAGCTAGTAAGAAGAAGACCTTAGTTATGAGCTAAAGAGAGCTCTGATTTGTTGAGAAGGCTAATGAGCCTATGTTTCTATTGGTTAAGAGATTATTAGAGGTGAAAGCTTTGGAGAATGTTCCAGATAAAATCTGAAGCTTGCTGAATGATTTCGCTAATCCGTTCCCTGAAGAATTTCCTAGGGGATTACTCCTAGTTCGAAGTATAGAGCACTGTATTGATCTACAGCTAGGCACTGCCTTATCGAATTGACTCGTATATAGAATGAACCCTGAACAAGCTGCTAAGCTGAAAAAGCAAGTGGACGAACTCATTGAGTGAAGGTATGTGAGGGAGAGCATGAGCCTTTGTGCAATCTTAGCTTTGTTTGTTTTGAAGAAAGATGATTCATGGCGTATGTGCATCAACAACCGAGTAATCAATCGGATTACTATCAAGTACAGATATCCAATATTGAGGCTCGATGACATGTTGGATGAACTCTATGGTGCCAAAATGTTTTTGAAGATTAATCGGCGAAGTAGCTACCACCAAATGCATATGAGACCAGGTGATGAGTGGAAGACTGTCTTCAAGACTAAGCATGGGCTCTACGAGTGGTTGGTTATGTCATTCAGACTTACTAAGCACCGAACACATTCATGAGGTTAATGAACCATGTGATACGCCCTTTGATCGGAAGATGTGTGGTTGTGTACTTCGATGACATACTGGTATATAGTGCTGGCCTAAACAACTATGTTCAATATCTCCATGAAGTATTTGACATTTTGCAAGTTGAGAAGTTGTATGGGAATGTGAAGACATGTACATTTTGCCATAATGAGGAGATTTTCTTAGGGTTCGTAATGTTAGGGGAAGGAATCTGAGTAGATGAGGAGAAAATCTAAGCTATTTTGGAGTAGCCAATGTTGAAGAATGTCACTGAGGTCTAAAGTTTTCATGACCTAGCTTTTTTTTATAGGCGATTTATTAAGGACTTTAATACAATAGCTGCCCCCTTGACCAAGCTGACAAAGAATAGTGATAGGTTCCGGTGGAATGATCAAGTTGACTGGAGCTTTAGGGAGATCATGGAGAAGCTTACCTCCACCCTTATCTTATTACTGCCAAACTTTGATAAGCCCTTTGAGTTAGAATGTAACGCATCGAGAGTTGAAATTGGTGTCGTCTTGATGAAGGAGCATCGACCCGTTGCCCACCACAGCGAGAAGCTTAGTAGCCCTACCTTGAACTATTTTGTGTATGAGAAGGAGTTATACTCTTTCTATTGAGCCTTTATCATTTGGTAACACTATTTATTGCCATGAGAATTTGTTATTTATACTGACCGTGAATCATTGAAGCATTTAGGGAGTCAGAACAAACTCTCAAAGAGACAAGCCAAATGGTTGGAGTTTATGGAAGGGTTCTCTTATGTCATTCGACACAAGAAGGGAAGCGCAAATGTAGTCATTAACAACTTATCACTATGGCAAACTTTGCTAACCACTTTGCAAACAAAATTATTAAGATTCTCATTCATCACATATGCTCATGATCCTCATTTCAACCCTATCATAGAATAGTACAGGGATGGAATTACTGTTAAGGGATACTATCATAAGGAAGGTTATCAGTTCAAGGACCGAAGGCTGTGCAGATTGAAGGCTATGCAAACCAAATTGTTCCACACGTAAGCTGTTGATTAGGGAAGCTCATGGTGATGGATTATTTAGTCACTTTGGGGAGACCAAGATAGCCAACTTGTTGAAGGAGAACTTTTACTGGCCAGGTTTGGCTGAGAATGTCCATAAGGTAGATGGTAGTTGTGAAGTGTACAAGCGAGTTAAGGGGAATCAAGGAGAATACATGCCTTTGCCAATGCCAACCTTGTCTTGGGCCGACTTTGACATGGACTTTGTCCAAGGGATGCCCTAGACATTCAGAGGAAAAGATTCTATATTTATTGTAGTAGCTACCAAACTAACATTGCTTTATACATTGTAGATATCTTTTTGCAGAAAGTTGTTCGACTACATGGAGCGTTGAAGACTATTGTTTTAGATTGGGATACAAAATTCTAAAATTATTTTTGGAAGACTCTTTGAAGAAGACTTGGTACTAAACTTATGTTTAGCTCCAGTAGCCACCATCAGAGTTGTTGTAGGAAAGAACTTGAAGGATTAGGATCTATGCCTACCGGTTGTGGAGTTTGCATACAAACGGACTGTCCACAGCATTATTGAGAAGACCCCATTCGAGGTCGTTTATGGCTTTAACCCTATAATTCCCCTAGACATAATCAGTACCCAGCAATTGTTGAAGAGAGTCAATCTGAAGTTGTTAGAGCCTAAGAATTGCAAGTGTTGCACTGGTCTATAATCAAGAAGATCACTAAGTTTAATCAGAGACAACAAGAGATTGTTGGTTGAAGCTATCGAATTGTTTCTTTCCAACTTAGAGACTTAATATGGATTCACCTCATCTAAGAGTGATTCCTACACTTAAGATAGAACAAACTGTCTCTTTGAGCTGATGGTCTGTTCAGGGTCTTAAAAAGAGTCAACTACAATGCTTACTAAATTGAGTTACCTGATGACTATGGTGTTTCCTCCACCTTCAACGTATCTGACTTGATTCTACACCAACCAGAAGAAGGCCCTAAAAATGCATAAGAAGGATAACCAAAGACTACTTTAGATTTGAGGATAAATCTTTCTAAACCCCAGGTAAATGATTGGAATCAACCCCTTAGATCGATTACTCGCAGCCGACCTAAAGGACTCCAAAGACTCATTCGGAGGATACTAGCTCAAAGCCATATCTAAGACGGAGATTATTTTCTCGACATGATTTCTTACTAACATGTCTATTGGACTCATACTTGTATCAAACCTACTTTTGCCTAGTAGCTATGCTCTATTCCAGAAATAGCTCAAGCAGAGCCGAGCTGACCATAAATAGTAGACTCCAACTTAAGCTTACTTCTTTGCAAAACTGATTAAGTGATGACTTGATTTAGATTAAGTTAGCCCCTAACTACAAATCCTTTCTCTTGCTTTAGCCCACCTGTACCATACTTCTGACATCCAGTTACCACGTAACACGTATCTTCTGACATAACTTTCCAAATGGATTCTTTACTTTTCCATACTAAATATTTTTTGTCTCTTTTACCCTTTTTAGTATGTATCTTGTAACCTAATTGTAAGAATACCTTTTTGTCTTTTCATACATGTAAAGTAACCCTAGTGGATGGATATATAAACCTCCACTTACTTGTATGCAGACATTTATTCATCAATATCGGAATATTATTTAAGTTTCCTTTGAGCAACTTTAGTGTTGTTATTATCCTTCAACTCTTATCTATTCACTTTAGCAAGGAGTAGTGGCAAGCGACTCTTTAGTTCGAACTAGTGAGTCAAATCCAACAGATTGTAGGCCGAGTAGGATTGAGTGGTATGTCATATCCATTCAGTAGCTTTATTGTGGTGCTTCTCCATGTTGTAGTGCTTCTTCATATCTCTTACCCTAGAGACGTGTCAACTTCTCCTTGATCACCCTAAATCTTTATTCGGCTTGATTATTCCATTGGAATCCATCATCTTTCTTTATCAGCTTAGTTAATGGGGCAGTTATTGTACTGATGTCCTTAATAAATCGCCTATAAAAAGAAGCTAAGCCATGAAAACTTCGAACCTCAGTGACACTCTTTGACTTTAGCCACTTCAAAACAGCTTGAATTTTCTCCTTATCTACTTGGATTCCTTCTCCTAACACTATAAACCTTAGGAAAATCACCTCATTTTTGGCAAAACATACAGTTCTTCACATTCCCATACAACTTCCTAGTTTGCAAAATGTCAAATACTTTATAGAGATGCTAAACATGGTTGTTCAAGTTGGCATTATATATTGATATGTCATCAAAGTATACGACCACACAACTTTCGATTAGAGGCGCATCATATGGTTCATTAAACTTATGAATGTGCTTGGCGCATTAGTAAGTTCGAATGGCATAACCAATCACTTATAGAGTTTATGCCTAGTCTTGAAGGCAGTTTTCCACTCATTGCCTGGTCTCATATAAATTTGGTGGTAGCTACTTCGTAGATCAATCTTCAAAAACATTTTGGCACCATGGAGTTCATCCAGCATGTCATCAAGCCTTGGTATAAGATATTTATATTTAACAGTAATTTGGTTGATTGCTTGATTGTTAATGTACATACACTATGAACTATCTTTCTTTGGAACGAGTAGAGCTAGCACCATGTAAGGGTTCATGCTCTCCCTCACATACCTTCGCTCTATGAGTTCTTCCATTTTCTTTTTCAGCTTGGTAGCCTGTTTAGGGTTCATTCTGTATGCAAGTTGATTTGGTAGGGCAACGCCTGGTTGTAGATTAATACAGTGCTTTATATCTCAGATTAGGGCTAGTCCGCTAAGCAATTGTTTAAGGAACAAATCAGCGAAATCATTTAGTAGGCTTCGGATTTCATCTAGAGCATTCTCCAAAGCTCTCACCTCCAATAATCTCCTAACCAATAGAAACATAGGCTCATCAGCCTTCTCAGTAGATCGGAGCTCTCTTTGGCTCATAATTAAGGTCTTCTTCTTATTAACTTAGGTGAGTTGATGATGGGTCTCATTTACTTGGAACGGGGTCATGGGCTACAACATGATCTTCTTTCCATCCTTAACAAAGGCATATGTGTTCTTATACCTATAGTAAGTAACATGCAGGTTAAATAACTAAGGTCATCCAAGCAGCAGATGTGAATCTCTTATAGGGACAACATCGTAAACTACTTCGTCTCTATATGCGTTCCTAATACTGAACATTACAGTTACTTGTTTAGTTACATGCAAAGCACCCTTATCATGAAGCCAATATAGCTTGTAAGGTTGGGGATGTTTTGGGGTCAGCAGACCTAACCTCCACATGAAGGACTATGCTACTACGTTAGTATAACTTCCTCTATCCACTATAATGGTGTACAAATATCCCTTTATGGTACATTTAGTATGGAACAAATTTTCCCTCTAGTCTTCCTCAAAGCTTGACTGGGAACTTAATACTTGCCTCAAAACTAGGGTCATCACTTCTTCTTAGTTAGCATGGATACAGGTTACCCCTTCCTCCTTGACTTTTACCTCTCGAGCATCCTTCTCCTACTCAAGCTCACTCTTGTTGGTGTTATCCATTACATTTCCTTGGAGCACCATGACATGTTGGTTTAGACACTTAGCGGTCATATGTATGAAGCTTAAGCATCTAAAGCACTTCACCTCGCTAGTCTTCTGTCCAAAGGTCTATCCCTTCTCATATGTTTTCGAGGTCAACCTAGCCTTAGTTCAGCTTGACTGTCTTGCTTGGTTATCATCAAGTTGGTCATTCCTTTCTTTAGCTTAGTATAGCCTCTTTAACTCACTTAAATACGTTGGCACGGTATAGGGGCTCGGGTGAATGTTAGCCTAAGTCGACATGGAGCACTTCTCCTTTGGCCCAAGTCAACTAGCGCTATCATAATCGGCTCTTACAAGGTATAAAACCTTTGCACTTCCACAATGTTGCAGATCTCATACTTTTGCTTAGAAATGAACCTTGACACTATATGGGCCTCTAGTTCTTCTACATCAGCTTGAATCATAAGCATCTAGAACTCTCTTACATAGTCATCAACATATCGGCCTCCTTGGCAAAGTTCTTGCAACTTTGCAAACATATCTTGTAAGTAGGTCTTGGATACAAATCTATCCCTCAACAACCTTTTCATCTCCTCCCAAGTTCTCACACCTCGTCTTCCATCCCATGCTCTAGCTGCATTCGAATTTTTCTACCACATTGTGGCATACCCTATAAACTCTAGTGTAGCAAGTTGGACTTTGACAGCGTTTGTATACCCACAACAGTTAAACACCTTCTCAACCTTCTCTTTGTACTCTAGGTAATAATCTACATCTCCACTTCTATTGAAGAGCAGGATTTGAACCTTAACATTGTCAAGCCTTCGAGGAACTTGACGTCTTTGTCTCTATGCTTGGTAATAGTCAGCTTCTTCTTCTTCCTCCCCAAACTCTTCAACATCCAGATCCTCATCATCATCTTCAATATCCTTTAACTCTAGTCTTTATCTAGTAGCTTGGTTTGCTACTCCTTTAGCTTGTTGTAGTTGAACTGGGCAATTAGTTCAGTTACTTTAGCCATAGTATCTCTTAAGGGCATTTTCTTGTAGGTTATGGTGTTATATACCTTGGGGTTGTTGTTTGTTAATTTGCATCACTGTGACTAGACTCTCAACAAGGTTTGTGAGTTTGTTAAGTTTGTCATCGACTGAACCTAGGGTGTTATTACCATTATAACCATGACCAAGTTAAGCTCTACTACTCTGGTCACCAATAAGACCCTAAACACTTGAATCTGACATGGTATAATACTTCTCAAATAGATTAACAACTCATTAACAACTTATTAACAACTTTAATACCCAACAACCACTTAAACAGAATAGAGGCAAACTTGCTCTATTTTTGCAATGAAAAATAGAGTAATAATGAAACCACACTTACTTACACACAAACACACTATAGTAGCTATAGAAGAAACACAATAGCCACTAATAGTAGAGCGAACCAAAACTTCACTGTAACTTCATACACTCCCCCTTAGAACCGTGCTTTGATACCAATAAAGCTGATGCATCTTCAAGGTAGGATACATAGAGAAGCACCACAATGAAGCGAACTAAATGGAACAAAAAGAAAAACTACTAAAGTTAAGGTAGCTATCAAACGGATATGATACACTACTCAATCTTAGTTGGCCTACAATTCACCGGATATAACACATTGGTCCAAATTGAAGGGTCACTAACTACTACTTCTTGCTAAAGGGAATAGAGAAGAGTTGAAGGATAATGAGAACATAAAGGTTGTTTAAAGGAAACTTGAATAATGTTATGATATTAATGAATGAATGTCTACGTACAAGTAAGTAGGGGTTTATATACCCATCTACTAAGGTTACTTTATGTATATGAAAAGACAAAAGGGTGTGCTTACAATTAGATTATATAATACATAGTAAAAAGGGTAAAAGAGACAAGAATATTTAGTACGGAAAAGTAAAGAATCTTTTTGGAAAGTCGTGTTAGAAGACACGTGTCACGTAGTAGCTAGATGTTAGAAATATGGTACAGGTAGGTTAAAGTGAGAGAAAAGATTTGTAGTTAGGGGTTAACTTGATTTGGATTAGGTTGAGGCTCAATCAGCTTTATAGAGAAGTCGGCTTGAGTTGGAGTCTAGTGTCTAGGGTTAGTTCAGGTGCTCGGCTTGGCTCGAGTTGTTTTTGGAATAGGGCATAGTTGTTGGGCAAGAGTAGGTCTGACACACGTGAGGGTTCGGCAGTCAAGTCAGGGCTCAATCAGGTGAGGATAAGAATCTCTTTCTCGGATATGGCTCTGAGCTAGTATCCTCCAAGTGAGTCCTTAGAGTCCTCTAACTTAGTTGTGAGTAATCATTTTAGGGGGTTGATTCTTATCAAGTTAGGTTAAGTTGGTAGGTCGATAGATGAAGGTTGGCAAGTTAGCACAATTAGGTTAGTAGAATTTTATGTCAGCCTAGAATAGGTCTTTAGGGTCCTAACAGCTCATCACCTGAATATCTCATATGACTACCTATTTTTAGTTATGTTATTTAGACTTCCTATTTCTTCTATTGTTCTTAAGTTACCCTCATGTTTTGCTTTGTATTTACATGAATGCCACTAGGGTTTCCTTTTAGTCTCTTTATTTATAAATTTGCTACTATGTATAAATAGGATACTTACGTAGGGTTTTCAATAGATTTTGCAAAATTAATGAAACGCACTATGAATTTTTTCTCTTGGAAAGCTCTATCTCTCTTATTAGCTATTATCAATCCCTTTATCAAGGATTATGGCTAGCAACCCTAGTTATCTTTTTATGCTTCAAATCAAAGCGATGATTAGACCATGTAGGATCTAGCTGGTGAGTTATATCCGGTTAGGTAGCTCACAAATTTGTTAAAACCCTCGTAAAGCCTATCCTGTTTTCATTCCTTCGGTAGGAATAGACCTATCTCAATATCACCACCCTTGTTTGTCCTTGGTGTGATGTATCAAGTCTCCCCTACCCCTAACTTTGGCTTCACAACCTTCCCCTTGGGGTCGATATCTTTGTTATCTAGTTTTGTCTTAGACTTCCATTGCCTTAAGAGTTCTAATCTACAAGGTCGAGATAACTTCCCAGACCCGACCAGCTTCTCACTTACAAAAACAAATGGATAATGTTAATAAAAGATAAAGGACTATAAGTACTTACAATCTCTGCTATGACCAGTACGGGCAAGGAGGATCCCTTATTCATTAGAATCACCATGGATAAAGGAAAACTTCTTACAAGCTTACATTAACATGACAGAGGAGTAAACTTATGACTAGGTCGGACTTGTACCTCCTAACCATTTTTTCAACATGGATTTCTCCATGCTAGGAAAGTGCTTGTAGATTGGCTTGTTGAAATACCTTGGCATGGTCACCTCGACGTTTATTAACTTATTATACCTAAGTGCCTTAAAGGTCTCAATCTTTTGAGCTGCCTTAGAGTCACTTGGGCCAAACTTCTTTAGAGCTCCAATCCAGACTAATTTGGTCTATCGAGTCTAGAAGTTAGCTAGCAAAAGTAGCTCTACCACCACAAACTCATCCTGCTAGTTCTTCATGGGACCTTAAACAACTTCTTCCTTAGGCAGTTTTGGATGTACATTTACTCGTTTAAAGTCCTCCATAAATAAAAATAATTAAATAGCTTAGGCATGGCCTGCACCACCAAATACTCTCATAAGGCCTAGAACACCTTCATATTCTTCACCATTAGGAGGAATTTGAGCAGGGCACCATAGGTGGTAATCAAAGAGTTCCTTCTCAAAATTAGTGAAGGGGAGGTGCATCCCAAATTCCAAACACTTTTCATGGACAACAAAATGCCTCCCCCATAGTTAAGGGACTCTCACCTTTCACTTCGGTAATTGTACCACTAGGCTAGACAACTTTCCTTTAACATAATTACTTAAAACATGGTTTACGATGATCAGCTTATTTTTGCCTATTGATGCATCTTTAGGGTTGTAGACGTATAGGCTACACCACAACAAACAAGAATAAAACAAAAAAGAAAATAAAGGGGTTTAGCAAAGTTTGAATAGCTGCTAATTGGATATGACACACCAACTAATGTTACTTGGCTTAATCTTCACTTGATATGTCATACAAACAAGGAATAAGGTTGCTTGCTACTAATTTTTGCTAAAGGAGCTAGATAGGAGTTGAGAAAAGTTAAAGAACACATAGGTTACTTTACCAAGACAATTGTAATTTAATAATGGCAGTATGATGTTTGTGTACAAGGAAAAGGGGTTTATATACTAGCCCTACTATGGTTATAAGCGTACTAGGAAAAGACAAAAAGGATGAGATATAAAAGAGTCATTAAATATACTAAAAGGGGTAAAAATGACAAATAATGTCCTATACAAAAAAGTAGAGAATCCTTCTAGAACGCTGTGGTTGAAGATACGTGTTAGGTGATGACTGGTGGTTTGTAATGCAGTTAGTCTTATTGATGTGAATTCTTAGATAGTTTGGCATTTGCTGGATTCAACTTGGAAGAGGTTGGGAGAAGGTTAAAGAACTAAGCCAACCTGCTCTAGATTAGGTTGGAGCTCGGACATTCAAAGTTATTTAGAGCTTCTTTAGGTTAGGTGGTTAGGTAGCTCAGCTTGGATAGATGCTTAGTACTCAGCAGCTCGGAAGCTAAGCTGATCACAACTGGAATTTGGCACATAGATCGGTAGAAGTGTAGAAGTTCGAGATTAATGAAGGAATCCTTGTCTTGGAAGGGTTCTTGAGTTAGTACACATTGGGTTAATCCTTGCAATCCTCTAGCTCGGCTTCCTATGATTGGTTTGACAGGTTGATTCTTATCATCTTCTTAAGGGTCGGAGAGATTTGACCTTAAATCTACGGGCTCTTCACTGGTCGAGCCTAATGTGATGTCATTTGGATGGTAAGGAGTCAGGTCAGATACATTAAATGTGGAATAGATGCCATAATCTTCTAATAGCTCAATTTGATAGGTATTACGGTCGATTCTCATTAGGACCTTAAAGGGACCATCAGTTGAGGTGATAATTTGCTTTTTCAAAGGTGGGAAAATCTCTTGAGGCTCAAGTGGATCCAAATTAAGTCACTTGGGTTGAAGGAAATAGATCAACAACCTTGGCTACTAATCTTATGTTGTTATTCATTGAACCTGGTGATCTTCTAGGTCACTTGTTGGTGTAGTTTGTGTAGTTTATGGGCTCAGTCAACTCCAGATTAGCTTTCTTTAGGGGCTATGCAAGTGTTGAACATGTTTAATGGGATGGTGGGGTTAAAGCCATAGACTACTTCAAAAGGGGTCTTTCAAGTGGTATTATGGATAGTTTGGTTATAAGCGAACTACATAATAGGCAAACTTATATCCCAATCTTTTAGATTTCTTCCTATGACAGCTTGTAGTGGAGTTCCTAACGCTCTGTTCACTACTTCAGTTTGGCCATTAGTTTGGGGGTGATTGCTCAAATTGAACACGAGCTTGGTACCAAGTCTCCTCCATAAGGTCTTTCAAAAATAGCTTAGAAATTTAGAATATTGATTTGAAGCAATAGACTTTGGAACATTATGTAAGCAAACGATTTCTTGCAAAAACAAATTAGCAATATATAAAGCATCATTAGTTCAGTGGCACAAAATGAAGTATGCCATTTTGTTAAATTGATTCACAATTACAAGGATCAAATCCTTCCCTTTGGATGTCTAGGGTAACCTTAGGACAAAGTCTATATTGAGGTTAGCTTAAGGTGAGGTTAGTATGGGTAAAGGCGTATATTCTCCATGTGATTGCTTTCTCCCCTTCACTTTCCTATTTACTTCACAGCTACCAACAACCTTATGGATATCCTTAACCATACTTGGCAAGTAAAAATTTTCTTTGAACAAATCAGCAGTAAAATGGCTAGAAAATCCACTACTATGAGATTCTCTAATCAATAGCTCGTGTGTGGAACAACTTAGTATGCATAACCTCTTCTCCTTAAACAAATAGCCATCCTTTAGATAATGTCCTCCAATAGTAACTCCTTCTCTACACTTTTCAAGAATAGGATTAAAGTGTCGATCTTGAGTATATGTTCATCAATAAGAGGAACACCTAGTAATTTTGTTTGTAAGGTGGTCAGTAGGGTTTGCCAACGCGATAAGGCATCTACGACCAAGTTGGCATTGCCTTTCTTGTGCCTGATTACACAAGAAAAGCCTTGTATAAACTCTAACCATTTTGCTTGCCTTCTTAAAAGTTTATTTTGAATCCTAAGATCCTTCAACGACTTATAGTCTGTATAAATCACAAACTCTCAAGGTAAGAGATAATGTTGCCATACAATAAGAACTTAGAAAAGAGACTACAGCTCTTTCTCATACATAGAATAATTCAATGCGGCACCACTAAGATTTTCATTGTGATAAGCAATAGGTTGATACTTTTACATCGATACGACACTAATATCAACAATTAATGCATCACACTCTAGTTCAAAAGGTTTGTTGAAGTCAAGTAAAGCTAAAACAAGAGTAGTAGTAAGCTTCTTCTTGATTTCCCCAAAACTTTTCTTAGCTTGGTCAGTCCAATGTAACCCTTCACTCTTCTTAGTAAGCTCGGTCAAAGGGGTTAGCAATGGTACTGAAGTTCCTAATAGACCTTTTGAAGAAAGAAGCAAGGTCATGAAAGCTTCGTACTTTAGTGATGCTCTTCGACATCGACTACTCTAAGATAGCTCAAATTTTCTCTTCATCAGCTCAGATTCCATTTCCTAACACCACATAACCAAGAAAGACAACTTCACTTTGGAAAATGTACACTTCTTTAAGTTTCTGAATAGTTTCTTTACATGAAGTATGTCAAAAACACCTTGGAGGTGTTTTAGGTGATCAGCCAGGTCGACTTGTACATTAAGATATCATTAAAGTACGTGACCATACACCTTTGATCAAAGGGTGCATTACACAGTTCATGAGCCTCATAAAATTGTTCGTTGCATTAGTGAGTCTGCATGACATAACTAACCATTTGTAAAGACCATGCCTTGTCTTAAATGCAATCTTCCATTCATCTTTAGGTCTCACGCGGATTTGATGGTAGCTACTTCACAAGTCAATCTTAGAGAATACCTTGGCGTCATGAAGCCCATCCAACATGTGATCAACCTTCGGTATAGGGTACTTATATTTGATAGTAATTCGGTTGATTACTTGACTGTCGATCCACATGAGCCATGATCCGTCCCTCTTTAGGATGAGTAGAGTTAGCATAGCATAAAGGGCTCATGCTCTCTCTCACATTACCATGCTCTATCAGCTTATCTACCTATCTCTTCAACTCGGTAGCCTGCTTAGGGTTAATCCTGTAAGCAGGTTGGTTTGGCAGGCTATCTTGGCTATAAGTCAATGCAATACTCAATGCCTTGGACTAAGGGTAGTCCTTTAGGTAGCTCTTCTAGGAATAGGTCGAAAAATTCATCTATGAACTTCCAAACCTCTTCAGATACATCTTTCAAATTTCTTAATTCCAGCATTCTCTTAATCAATAAAAACATAAGCTCATAGGCCTTCTTAGTAGCTTGAAGTTCTCTTTATCTCATCACCAATGTCTTCTTCTTGTTAGCTTATGTGAGCTGATTATGTATCTTATTCACTTAGCTTGATGTCATAGGTTGCAGTACAATTTTCTTGCCATCCCTTGTAAAGGTATAGGTGTTCTTGAATTCATCGTGTATGACATGTCGGTCGAACAACCAAGGTCTCCTTAATAATAGATGCAAAGTTCCCATGGGGACGACATTGCATACTATTTTGTTCTTGTATACATTTGCCACATAGAAGGGTACAGTTACCTATTTAGTTACGTGCAAAGCTCTCTTATCATGTAACCAATGTAACTTATAAGGTTGGGGGTGTTTGGAGATCGATAAGCCTAATCTCTGCATAAGGGTTTGAGTGACAACATTGGCCCAACTCCCTCCACCTACTATAACCATACATAGTTGACCCTTAATAGTACATTTAGAGTAGAATAAATTTTCTCTATAGTCTTTATCACAGCTTGGCATTGAGTTGAAGACTCACTTTAATACTAAGATCATTACTTCTCCTTAGTTGACATAGACACAGGTTTCTTCTTCCTCCTTGATTTCTATTTGTTCAACATCTTTCTCTTCTTTCTCAAGCTCACTCTCATTGGTACTATACTTCATCACTTCAGAGGACCATAACACGTTGGTTAGGATACTTAGCAACCATATGTCCATAATTAAAGTACTTGAAGTATTTTATCTCACCTATCTCACAACCCTAAGTTTGTCCCTTCTCATATGTCCTTAGAGTTACTTTATCATTAGCACGGCTCTTTAGGTCGGCTCAACTATCATCAAGTCAGTCATTCTTCTCCTTTGCTTGGGAAGGTCTCCTCGGCTCATTATAGGCAGGTTGGCATGGATTAAGTGTTCACGAAGAGCTTAGCCCAGATCGAATAGGGGTATTTCTCCTCTGCTTTTTGACCCTTTGTGTTATCTTAATGGCTTCTTCTAGTGTGTAAAATCTTTGCACTTCAACAATATTCCAAATCTCATATTGGAGCCTTGATATAGTTTGGGTTTCATGTTCATCTACATTGGCTCGAATCATCAGAAACCAAGACTCCTTAACATAATCATCAACAGCTGAGCTTCTTTAGCGAAGTTCTTGCAACTTGGCAATAGTGTCTTATAGATAAGTCTCAGGTATAAACCTTCATCTTAGTAACCTTTTCATATCATCCTAAGTATGCACTCCTCGTTGTTCATCTCTTGCTCTGGTGGCATTTATGTTCTTCCACCATATGGCAGCGTATTCAGAGAACTTAAGGGTGATAAGTCAAACTTTATTTGCTTTGATATACCTATAGCAATCAAACACTCTTTCAACCTTCTCCTCCCAATCTAGGTACTCATTTGCATTACTAGTTTCTATAAAGGTTAGAATTTTGACCTTGACGTTGTCAAGTCCTCGAGGAATACGGTGCCCTTACCCTTTTACCTTATAGTATTCTCTTTCCTCTTCTTCCTCTTCATCGGTCTCTACATCTACTTGTTCTTCATCTTCCTCGATTTCCTCTAACTTTAAGTCTTCATCGAGTAGGTTAGTTAGCTACTCCTCTAGCTTGATGGGGTTAAGCTGGGCAATTAGCTCGACTAACATGGCCATATCTTCATTCTTGCACATTCTCTACTCGGTTACAATGGGGCATGCCCCGTAATTGTTGCCTATTGCCTTACATAGCTGTTACATGACTCTCAACAAGGTTAGTGAGTCTACTAAGTTTGTCATTGACTAACTTTGGGTTATTACAACGATATTGACTATAGCCAACTCAAGTGTTACTATCTTGGTCACCAATAACTCCATGAATGCTAGACTTCGACATAATGTAATACTTCCTGACAACTTCAATGGCATAATAATTAACAAAACCCTTCTATTGACTACCCAAAAATCACACTAGCACACTTGGACCACTTTAATACCCAACATAGCACAACGTAATACTGAAATCGAATCTACTTTGTTTTTGTAGTAAGAAAATAGAGTAAAATAGAGTATTATAAGCTACTTCACTTTCTTGTCATAAACCATTGCTTTGGAGCTTGCAACTTCAAAACCTACTTCTATAACCTTGACCACATTTCGAAAACTCTCATAAACAACACTATAGTAGCCAAGGAAGAACACAACAACTACTATCAACAACACGAGTGAAACCTTACTACAACTTCATATACTCCCTCTCGAAATCATGCTCGAATACTAGCGAAGCTGATGTGTCTTCGAGGTCATATACATGGAGGCTATACTACAATGGATAGGAATGAAAAGAAAAAAAAAAAGAAAATAAAGGGGTTTAGGAAAGTCCAAATAGTTGCTAGCTAGATATGATACACCAATTAGCCCTACTTAGCTTAATCTTCACTTGATATGACATATAAGCAAGGATTAAGGTAGCTCGCAACTAACTCTTGCTAAAGGAACTATATCAAAGTTGAGGAAAGTTATAGAACACAAGGGGTTACTTTGCTAAGAAAATTGTAATTTAATAATGGTAGTATGATGTGTGTGTATAAGGAAAAGGGCTTTGTATGCTAGCCCCACTAGAGTTATAAGTATACTAGGAAAAGACAAAAAAGATAAGATACAAAAGTTTCCTTAAATATACTAATAGGGGTAAAAATCACAAATAATGTCTTATGTGGAAAAGTAGAGAATTCTTTTGGAATATTATGCTTGAAGACACGTGTCAAGTGGTGACTAGTGGTCTATAATGTGGCTGGTCCTACCAAAGTGAATTTTTGGATAGCTTGGCATTTCAATGTATGATCAAGAAAGGCAAGAAAATTGGTTAATGAAGAAGGAAGTTGAGAAGAAATAGACAATGTTTACAGTTATAGTAAGAGAGTAAAAGTCTTTAGTCACAGAAAGTGTATAATGGACCCTCTTTGGGGGTATTGATAAGCTAAAGGCCTGAGGAAGCGTACCGACAGTTATAGGGATCCATATGAATGCTTTTCTCTCTGTGTATCAAGATGAAGACATCTGGCAACGGTTTTGATTAGACACTTGTAGTTAAACGATAATATAGCTATAATTGCATGTCTGCATATGTAGACAAGACGACTGTCATGTCGCATTGACTACGTTCTGGAAACATGCACCGACATGGGGATTTGAAAAGGTTAGCTTCCTTAGCAAGGCTAACTAAGGTCCCTTCAACTTCTCCACCCACTATAGCATCTTCTCGGTACAATAGCTCGGGAAGCGCTTATGCTTGGCATGGACGAGGTGATTCAATTTGTCTCTATGAGTGCAACCCTAGCTTTGCCTAACATGATTGCATAGCACCTCTACTAGACCACCTCCTCTACTTAGTATCCCTCATTGCTCAAGGGGGTCGGTCCTTGCAATCTTCAACTCAACATTTGAGTATCTAATTTAACTTAAGGTATAGTCAGCATGGATCACCCTACGAGATGTCTCCCCAGCACGGATTTCTATTATGCCATGTTGGCCTCTTCTTGAAGGATGTTTCCACATCCTTCTCACACTTTAGATTGCCAAGTTAGCATAAGTGCTTCAGGTTCAGTTTAGCTATGTGCTTAAGGAATCTATTCATTCTCTCTCCTTGCTTCTTCGATGGAAATGACACTTTGCGTACATGGGGGTAGGAAGGAAGGGGGGTGGGGGTTGTGTAAGGTGCTTAAGTGTTGATAGGATATTTTGGACTTAGGCATCTTAGGCCTATATCGACTTACCTAGGCTAATTGCTTGGCTTGACTTACTAATATTTGGCCTTACTATCCTCCAAGCTGACCTTGGCTCAAGATTACTAGATGGCTTGCTTAGTCATAATAGTCCACAACAGCTAGCGGATATAGGTATAAGACTTGGAGACTTAGTCAATGGCCATTACCTAATGAATTCAGACTACGTTAGACTACACACTCCCACTACTCATGATGTGTGAATGTGCCAAAGTGCTAACACTGGTCCCTTAACTTTTTGTAGCCCTTTTCTATAAATATTAACCTATATCCTTATGGTAAACCACTTAAACTCTTTGCATACTTGGCCAGCATTTGAGTATTCTTATGTTCCATGCTGAACAATACTCAGCACCCCTTACTGTGCATTATTTTGCAAGCTTCCTATTTCAGTGCAAAGTTTAAGTTCACATTACTCTACCAGCAGAATCTTATAGACAACACATATATTAAAAATTAATTGGGTTGTATAACAATTAAAATAACATTTATAGAGTATTATATATAATAATTTATTATATGAATGTTGTGTCATATCTATATAATAATTTTTTAGAAGTAAAGCCTACCATATAACACTCTAGAGCCATACTAAAACCTATAATCTATATACGTATAATATATAATGTAGTAGTATGTAATGAAAGCTACATGAGAAAAAAATACATTAAATATTATTTGGATTTTGTAACAGTTAAAATGACATTGATAGAGTACTATTCAGAATACTTTGTTAGATAAATGATGAGTTATACCAATACAATAAATTTTTTGAAGCAAAACTTATCCTGTATCATCCTTTAACCACCTTGAAACGTATAGCTTGTAGAACTTATGATATCACATACCTTGTGAAATTTATAAATTTTATCTATCTTCCCATAGATTTAGCTTTGCACTTTTTCATTACAAATTTTGATTATATTCTCTCTTTTTCATCTCAAAAGATTACTTTTCAAACATTACAAGAAACTTAAATGTTAAATGACATTCTTTATTAGCAAAGAATTAAATGGGAAATGCATGATGGTGCATATACAAAAGGAAAAAAGATATAAATTCTTTAGAACTAATAACAAATATCACTTTTTGTAGTTGGATGCAATTAATAGTTTTAAGTTTAGGGTTTGTATTAGGTTTAAGACATTTCTTTTTCACATCAATATAATGTCACTTTTATTCTATTTGTTTTCTTGATCATAGAAAATATAAGGTTCTTTTTCTTTTATAAATATACATATATATTATATTATTAAATAAGTTTTAAATGGTAGATGTTGGATATCCTAAAATTTATAATATGTATGCCTTAGAGTATAGGTTCCAATATGAGTACAAGATCTAAAGACATTATAGCCATGACTTACTCTATAAGAATAGCTTTTAGAAAATTACTACACGAAACTTACCTGATAACTCAATAACCACAAATAATCTACCTAGTCGAGTAAGGTATAGATGGGTACCTTGCATAAGAGGATAACTTAGGTACCTTGCACAAGAGGATAACTTGTTCACTCTTATAATACATTAATTAATATATAATAAAGTGGTTTATGGACTAACTATATAAGAAAACATATGAATTATTTTTTTATATTAGGTTAGTAATATGTTGTTCAATTTGTAAGATAGTACTATACATGATAACTATATTGGAAAACTCACAATAAAAATTTGTAATACTACATTACCAATGTGTTGTTTAATATGTAACAAAGTAGTATGCACAATAACTATACAAATTTCCACACTTCATTCTTAAAGATGAGTTAGTCTTGCTTGAGTCATAATTTTCTTTTTGTGATGTTCAATTACAAATATCTTGTTTGATATGAAAGAACACATAATAACTATATAAAAAATATTTAGTTTAGGAGATTTTTGTGATACTATATTATAAATATGTTATTTAATAACTATATAATGTAACATATATAAAAAATATTTTCTTGTGATATTGCATTATTATTATGTTTTCTATATATAACATGTAGCATATGTAATAACTGTATTAGAAAACATATATTGAAAGTTATTTTTTTGTGATATTAGATTATTAGTCTATCATTTAATATATAATATAGTAACTTATGCAATAATAATGTAAAGAGACGTATATTGAAAGTTCATATTACTTATTTGCAATATTAGATTATAAATATGTTGCTTAATACACAATTAAAAATTAAAATAATAGTACACATAATAATTATATAAGGAAACATGTATTGAATCTCCACAATGTCTCAATATTAGACAATATTAATGTAATGCACCATAACCTATGACACTATAGCTTGCCACGTGTTCTTAGCCTTTATTGATACGTCAGATGCAAATCTTCAACTAAAATCTCCAAACATTTACATTTTAACATCTAAATGGGTTCACAAGTCTGCCACGTGTTCTTAGCCTTTATTGATACATTAGATGCAAATCTTCAACTAAAATCTCCAAACATTTACATTTTAACCTTCAAATGGGTTTACAAAATTTAATCCTCCAAACCTTTCAATAAAATCAAATACTTCAAATAAATCCAACATATTTGTAAAATAAAACTTTACAAATCTTCTAAGTAATTATTTACAGATCATATAAAGAATCCTAACTATTCTACTTCAACTGCATATTCTAACTAAAGAAGTCTTAAGTGACTTCTTGCGACCTAACATATAAAAAAATGTAAATAACTAAGAGCCTGATAGCATATTTTAGCCAAACTCATGCTCCTACATTGACTACATGGAAACATTCCATTCTCATAAAATGTTCATAATACTCTACTGCGTTATCTTACCACTTAAGTTACCGTACTAAACTTCATAACTAACATGACTTCTACTTGCATTTAAAAACTTTATAAAGCGATGAGCTAAAACCTAATACAAAATACATAATCACATGTGCATAAATAAGCATTCTCAGATTCACATGTAGTACAAGAAATCAATAATGCAACACACACTAGTTTATCATCTTTATTCTTAGCTAGACAATAACACAGGAGTGCTTATGTCCTTAGCATACATAAATATATTACCATGTAGTATTGGTGTGGATTCTTCCTAATACCTTAGTAACCAAGTAACCGTGTAATCAAGTAACAACCTAAATCTATCGAGATCATTTCTAAGTGTGACTCCAATTAGGGCATTGTTGCACAAGGATCATCAAGGTGTTACCCTAAGGTCTAGTCCCTTAGGCTCACACAAGCATAAGCAACATAATACAATTAAGGTCAAATAATTTATTAAGTCCAGTTGATTTTCCTAACTAGAATCCACATAACACAAGCAAGTATCCCATACCCGGTTTAGCTGTAGCTTTAGAATTTGACTCTATCACACTCTTAGAACCCAACATAACATAAATACCAAAACTTGATTTAGGACCTAAACTTATAATGGAACAACATCCTTTTCTTTGTCTCTAACTCATCTAACATCACCCTTTAAGTCAATGTCACAAACCTCACACACTTACAACTCATGACACTAAAAGAGCCTACGATCACTATAACGTTAGATTAGTTTTGTAAATTGTTTTTGGTGAAGAGTCATGCTCATAAAAACTTTAAAAAGGATTTAAGATAGGAAAATAACTCAAAAAAACCCTAAAAATTCAAAGGGACATTGTTGAAAGAAATAGGGGTTGAGGCATCCAGATATTAGTTCAATAAGCATCTAGATGTTATGTTCGAAAGAAATAGGATGCCCCTTAGCATCCGGATGCAATGGGGGATGACATTCGGATGTCTATTGCAATTCGTAGAGTTTTGCAGATTGTAGTGATGCATTCATCCCCCTGCAACAACCCTACTTTTCATTGCTTTTGAAAATCAGTCCACCTCACTCTACTCCTAACATTAGAGCTACTCTACTCCACTTAGGAAACATCAAAACACCACACTTCTAAAATTAAAACACACCCAATCTCTCCTAAACAACACATAACTTCAAGGAACAACAAGGACAAGGCGCATAAATAGATTCTTACCTTTATAGATTTGTTATTGGCATATCCACCACTAGAAACACATCATAGACCACGTGTAGGAATACCTTAAAGTTGTTTTAGCATAACCTTACATTGAAAAACAAATTCCCTTAAGAAAATGTTCCAAACTAAAAGAAAACCACTATATAACCTTACCTTAATGTATTAGGCTCTTAGATTCACTTTCACCGCACAAGATCTGCTGTGGGACACCCAAAGAAGGCTTCTTGAATTCATTTTAGGGCTACCTTACTCAAAAAGAGGAGTTCTCTTAAAGAAAATGCCAAAGCAATATGATAAAGAAGACATTCCTTAACCTTACCTTTGATTCTTTCAATTCAACCTCGCTTAGACTTGTCATTTCCATTTCCTTGCATAAAGTTTCCTACAAAAACCCTCGAAAACAGTGCTGCAAGTATAAGAAAAGAGTGGAAAAAAGGGGTTTTAAAGAGTGTAATAGGCTTTATATATCTAAGGTTCGTAGAAAAACTTATACCTAAACTACCCTTATTAGATAATACCAATACCAACCATGCCCTTTAGCTTATTTTACCAATTATTTCTCTTTTTTTTTTTCTTTGGCGTTTTACAATTCCACCCCCTCCCCCCACCCCACAAAAGCTTTTGTCCTTAGAAGTTTTCCTGAATCATTGAAATGAAAAACTCTTAATACTTCCTTCTTATTTCTTCTTGCATCTCTCATGTACCTTTTTATTTCGATCGATTGCTCTACTACATCTCAACTTACTTGCTCACTTTACGATTCTTGAAATCTGCCTTTTCATTTTCATGTAGCTCTCCTACTATAAGATTAAATTCTCCATAAGGTCTCTCATTTAATCATAGCTCCCAAAGTCTCTAATATTAAGAATTCTATCTATTTCATCACTTGATCTACTTGATTGGAGATACTCAAGCATGGGTTACTTTCTAATTCCACCGAATTTTAACTAGTAATCCTATAGTAAAATTTATAGATTTGCGTTTATGCAACTTTTATTTGCAAAACTTTCTTGTTCTCCTCATTTCTCCTATTTTATAATCCTTCAATCAAAATTTACATCTCCATATGTCTTTCTCTATATAAGCTTGACTTCCAATTATGACCTTTGAATTATTTGCCTTTACAACTATTTCTCATTTATGTAGATAATAGAATTCCTTATTTCTATCATATGATTTTCAAATTCATTCCAACTTACCAACGACTAGGTTTTCTTAATCCACTACAGACTTCTTAGCCTATGACTCACATGCAACTTCTTTCACCATACCTTACTTCCTTTTGACCTTTACATATTAGATTTACCCATACCCTTGAAATCTGCCTTTTCACTCTTAAGCAATTATCTTATTATAAGATTAAATTCCTTTGTCCACATTAGTCTCTTAAATTAAAAAAAAAAAAAGATCATATTTTCTAGAAACTCTATAAATTTCCTTCCTAATACTCTCTACAAATCTCCAATTACAATACTTAAATTTTCTCCATATTGCATCAAAGTACTCCTGTACTCATCTGCAAAGTTTTTATTTATTCCACTTCTCATCTACTTATGATTGATTGATTACAACACTATTAACCTCTACTTTAGCATCCTAATGTCAATACCTTTCACTCTATTACCTTGAGTTTTAATCTCTTATCACTATAACATGGCAACATAACTGACAATGAGATCCTTCTGGTCACTTCCTCTCCATTACCAACAACACCAATGTTAAAGGTCACTTTGCCTTTCATCTTCTTTACTTGTCCTTAGCTCATTATTATCATTAAGTTATTATTATTTTCCTTATGAACTTATTTTCGTAGTTGTATTAATTGTTTTAATTTATTCATTAGACTTAGGGGTTATGTTGTCGTTATGGTGTCTATCATCAGTGTAATTAAGCATTTACTAAAAGCTTGTGTATTCTCTGTACTATTTAGTTGAGTTTAATAAATTTTATTAAATTCAAAATTATTTTGTTTTATTTCAATAGTTTTATTATTCCTTCTTATTATATTTAATTCTTGGAGGGGGTATGACTTGATTGAATTCTTTATTTGTTTAACCTATAACTTTTGTTTGTTAAAGACCGTTTCTTACTTTCATTGTCTTTAATTAGCATCGGGAATTTCATATCTTCTACAACTCAACATAAGTACACATATGAATGGGGCTGATGAATATTAACAAGACACTGAAATGACTTGACAAACTATACTAATGCTCAAACTAGATGTTGACTGATGGATTGATCAGACTTGTATCAACTTAACAAAACTAATACAACATGCCATGGCATAAGAAGGAAGAAATATTCATCAGCTCCACTATGTTTCCGTGTGTCTTTAATTCAACCAATTTTAAATTAGCTTTGTATTATATATTTTATCTATAAGTTATATTGTCTTTGTTAATTTGCAATTAATTGTGTTTGCATAATACGATTTTATGTTGTCATTGATTTTGATGTGCTATCGTTCCCTTCATATGGTTTGGTGAAGTCGTTAAGTATCTAAGGACTTTTGTGTATCCATTAGAGTTTTACTATTTATTATTATGACTACTATTTGTTTATTTATTCTTTTAGTGATGTTTATATAGCTACAAAGATTTTCGTGCCTTACTTATTTACTTCATAGTTTAGAGTATTGTCTTGTTCATTTTAGATCTCCAACATCTTTTTGTCTTTTACACCTTTAAGCTTATTAACATCATCGTAATAGATGTTTTGGTCAATCAAGAGGGTGCTTGATTAACCTAATAGTTGTTTTGGTCTATTTTCGAGTCTATTTAATCTTGATTGTTACTAAGGTTTATGAATCGTATGGATATTTCTTGATATATAAATTGCTATATATATACATTTGACTATATTATGTATGTACTTAGTCATAAATTTGTTGGTGGCCTCTCAAATCTTTTCTCTATGACTACTACAAATTACTATTTACATTTGAAGTTATTTTTGGGCCTACACTCAACTTTTTAATTATTATACTGAACTTATCAATGATAAGCTTAACTGAACTACACGATTTCCCTCCATCTTATAACTCCTCTAACACCACGCATTCAACACTTGACAACCTTAGAAGATAAAAGAAAGGCAACCCAAAAGAAGGTACAATAAAACTAAGTAAATAAACAGATATTTAAATACATAAGTGAAACATAGTAATAAAGAAAACAAAATATAAAAGGAAGATATAGAAATCAAAGCATGTATATAAGGTAAATAGCTAATGTAATGGATTACCTTGACTCTAAACAAACCCCTTATTTTACCTACTCTTGTTATCTCGTCGCTCGACAAATTATTTCCTAAAGATTCATAGCCTATACTCTTTTATGATTGATCAACTTAGGTTGTTTTATGATTTACTAGACCTAACTTTTTTATGATAAAAAACCTAGGCTTTGATACCATTTTAACTATATTATCCTATAACTTGGGACACTACAACTTGCCACATGTCCTTAGTCTCTACTGACATGTTAAGCGTAAATCTTCAACTAAAATCTCCAAACATTTATATTTTAACCTCCAAAAGGGGGGTTCACAAAATTTAATTCTCCAAACCTTTCAATAAAATCAAATACTTGAAATAAATCCAACATATTTATAAAATAAAACTTTACAAATCTTCTAAACAATTATTTATAGATCATATAAGGAATCTTAACTATTTTACTTCAACCACATATTCTGACTAGAAAAGTCTTAGATGACTTTTCGTGACCCAACAGACAAAAAGATGTAAATAACTAAAAGCTTGATAGCACATTTAAGCCAAACTCACACTCCTATATTGGCTACATGGAAACATTCCATCCTCATAAAATGTTCATAATATTTTGCTACATTAACTTACCACTTAAGTTACCGTACTAAACTTCATAATTACCATGACTTATACCTGCACTTAAATATTTTAAGAAGGGATGAGCTGAAGCTCAATATGGAATATACAATCACATGCACGTGAACAGGAATTCTTGTATTCACATGCAACGTAAGAAATCAATAATGCGACACGTACTAGTTTATTATCTTTATTCTTAGCTAAATAATAACATAGGGGTATTTATGACCTCAGCATATACACACATGTACATACACATATACATACACACACACACACACACACATACACACACACACACACACACACACACACACACACAATACCATATAGTATTGGTGTGGGTTTTCCTTAACACCTTAGTAACCAAGTAACCATGTAACCAAGTAACAACCTAAATCTACTTAGATCGTTTCCAAGCATGACTCCAATTAGGATACCATTGAGGAAGGATTATTGGAGTGCCACCCTAAGGTTTGGTCCTCTCAATCCCTTGGACCCAACCAAGCACAAGCAACACAACATAATTAAGGTCGAATAATTTATTAAGTTCAGTTGATTTTCCTAACTAGCATCCACACAACATAAGTAAGGATCTCGTACGTAGTTCATCCATAACTTTAGGGTCCAACTCTATCACACTCTTATAACCTGACATAAAATAAATACCAAAACTTGATTTAGGACCTAAACTTATATTGGAACAACACCCTTTTCTTAGTCTCTAACTCATTTAACATCACTCTTGAACTCAATGTCACAAACCTCATACACTTGCAACTCATGATACTTAAAGAACCTAGGATCATTATGACATTAGATTGGTTTGTAAAATGCTTTAGGTGAAAATTCATGCTTAAAAAAACTTTAGAAAGGATTCAGATAGGAAAACAATTTGGAAAAGCCCCAAAAAATCAAAGGGATACTGTTCAACTAGTGTCAAAATACCATGCTCAAAAGGAGCAAGATGGCCCTTAATGTCTGGACACTTTGAGGGATGGTGTCCGATGCTTGTTGTAATCTGCAAAATTTTGTAGATTGCAGTGGCACTTTCATCTCTCCCCCCCTTTCACATAACCTACTCTTCATCGCTTTAAAAAACTACTCCACTTGACTTGACTCCAAACATGAGAACTACTCCATGCCGCTTAGGAAACATCAAAACACCACAGTTCCAAAATCAAAACATACCCCCATCTCTCCTAAATAACACATAACTTCAAGGAACAATAAGGACAAGGTGTAGAAATGGATTCTTACTTTTAGAGATCTATTATTGACGTGTCTACCATCAGAAACACGTCGTAGACCATACATAGGAATACCCTAAAGTCATTTAACCATAGATCTACGTAGAAAAATGAATTCCCTTAAGAAATTCGTTTTAGGGCTGTCCAATGTGAAAAAGATGAGTTCTCTTAAAGAAAACATTAAATTATGCGATAAAAAGGCATTCCTTAGCCTTATCTTTGACTCTCCTAATTTGACCTCACTTAAACTTATCGTTTTCACTTCCTGGCATCAAGTTTAACACAAAAACCCAAGAAGCCAGCATTGTATGTACAAGAAGAAAGTGGAAAAAAGGGGTTTCATAGAGTGTAATTGGCTTTAAATACCTGGGGTTCGCATAAAAACTTATGCCCAAACTATCCTTGTAAGATAATGCCAATACTAACCATACCCTTTAGCTTATTTTACCAATTATTTCTCTCTTCTTCTTTTTTTTTTTATTTTATTTGGGGTTTTATAATTAATATATTAGAATTACTAGCAAATAGTAATATAGTCGTTTGATTATTTCCTCTCCTATAAATGTTTGAAGTTGAGCCAAAGGATGAAAAATGTAAACATTGGAAACAATCTTCACTATGTGAGCAAATCTTCTTATCTTTTTCTCATGAACCTTTGATAGTTTTAAAATAAACCTCTGGTTTATTAGAGGTTTTATTGAGATCATCCATTAGACATTTGTTAACACTTAATATAATAATATTAACCGTATCAATATCAATCTTTACGGCTATAGATTTTTCTCGATAAAATATTTGTAAAAAGTTTTAATTTCTCTATTTCAATTATGTCTCTCAAGTATATTAGTTTCAATGCACATATCTAAAATTAAATATGTTAAGAGTTAAGTTTAACCATTTTCTAATCTTAACAGATTAAAAAGGCAAGCAATGTGGACATTTCCAACTTAAGAGTTGAAAAATAAATTTCAAAAAATGATCTTAATCAAAATAGAAGAACTAAACTTTAAAAACACAATCATACAACTGTTTCAGCAAATCTTTTCTAAATCTTCCTTTTATTGATGTTTAAAATTCTAAAATATATTTACCCAAAAGAAAAAGTAATTCTAAAATATTATGTCCCTTTTAAATTTCAGTAGTTACTGCTTTGATTTATCTTGTTCAACAAGTAGTCTTAAAAATAAAATCAATCTTTGCATTAGTGATATTAAGAATATCCATGGTATATAGGTTTCCATCTGTGCTCATTTGTGGAGACCATAGCAAATTTAAATGGGCAAAACCAAAAAGAATAATAGGTAAATTTTAAAGATATTCCTCTACCTTTACTCTATATGCGTATAATCCTTTTTTATTGAAATGCATAGAAAGGCTCCTAATACTCCTAAAAGCAAGCTGTTGTTGAGGAAATTTGATTTTTTTCATCTTTTTATATAAGCATAGGTCCCAGGAGTATCAAAATACCCATTTTACCCATTTTGATCTTCCTTTCTAAGTAAACAAAAAACAATAAAGGTCCATATTCTTCTTCTTCCTCCCAATACAATGAAAAGAAAAATTGAAAATTTAATATTAAAAAACCATCCATGATATAGAATTTTAGAAAAGAAAAGAAAAGAAAAGAAAACACCTATAATGCCAATGTTTCACTTATTGAAAGTGGAAATGGGATTCATTTTGTTTTATCATCATGATATCTTGACTAATAGATGAATAGTAATTTTTTTTAGATGAAGTAGAGGATATTTAGCTACAACATGACATGGAAAAAACGTTGAAGAGAGTACTGTGGATTTGAATTTTCTTACATTTTTTTCTCTTAATTTTTGTTACTTTATGAATCAATAGTTGCGATTATTTAAAATTTTAAAATATCTTACAATATAATTATAATATTATTTTTTTATTATAATCTCGACCATTAATTATACGCAATCAGAGTCTTAAAAGAGTAAATTGAGCTAAACTAAGAGAAATTGAGCTAAACTAAGAGAAATTAAATTAAGAAAATATATTTCTCAATGTCAATATCTACATAGCGTATCTTTCTTCTCATTTTTAAGGATTTGTTTTTAATTATTAAATCCCTGCTAGATCCATAATTTGTAATTGAGATTATAACCTTTTTTGAATTTTCACATGCAAAGATTCATCTTGAAATCGAAGGAGAACTCATATATTTCACCCCCTTAATGCTTGGAATGAATTTATTTTATTGGCATATGTAATTAAACTAGCACTATTTTTCCTAATTTTCCTATCAATGCAAATGGTCTATGAGTTTTTTTTTTCCTCCATAATTTGAATGTCATTGATTGTCTTTCCTTATTAGATTATGAAGATTTTTTTACTATATCTGGAGGAAAAAAAGAAGAGTAATAGAGATTTTGACAAATTGGTTTACTTGAATGAAGAAGAAAGGGGCAAAATAGGTGCTTAAATATCCTTAAGACCCACATGGGGTGAACACATCGTAACAAGTACACACGCCTTATTTGCATATGAGAGAGGGGGGTGAAGGTGGGGTAGGTAGGTAGGGGTTGTGGAAACTAAGATATTCCTTGCAATTTACCTAAGAATAATTTTACAAGTATATATGTGGCAAAGATGCCAAGATGAATATTGACAATCAAATGAATGGAAGAACGAGAATGATAATCTTTTTGTTTCCTTTTGCCTTAAAATTTTGATGGTTTATTCATATATATAATAAAAATATATATACATAAGCAGACTCTTTGATACCTTATAATAAAAAGTAGTGAAACCTTATTCACTGAGGTATCTTTTGGTGTAATAGCTTAGAATTTAAGTTAAGCATATTTAGTTGGAAGCACTCTTAAAATAAGTGATTTTATGAGAAGCTGTTGCACAAACGGATAAAAATGAGTGCCATTTGATACCAAAGCAGACAATATCTTGTTAGGAAGAATTTTAATTGGGTCGTGACATATGGTATCAGAGCAGTCCATTGGCTAGAAAAGGGGAAACTAAATGTCACATAAGGTAAAGTACCATAGGATGGAGGCAACTCTTGAGCTTGCAAGGTTGCACCTCTATAGTTCTCTTTACTTAATGATGGTTTTGGACTTGTGTAATGAAATTAATGTGGCCATTGGTTTTATAAGAAGGTAGATTGTGATATCCTATAGTAGAAGGCGATGGAATTCTAATCATCGAGATGCTTTTAGGTGTAATGGCTTGGAGTTTGTTAGAACTCTAAAATTAAGTATGCTCAATTAGAAGCATTCCTAAGATGGATGACCTCATAGGAAGCGGTTGTACTAAGGACAAAACTATATAGACTTAATGTCAAAACGAATAATGTCTCAATAGAAGGAGTGTTGATTGGGTTATTATAGATTCATTCTGTACATTGTCTTTCTCTTCAAAACTAGTTTTAATTAGGATTTACTAGTGAGGTTGTCCCTTTAATTGGAGAAAAAAAAAAACATGGACCTTTCCCTAATGACATTATGCTAAATATTCTCTCTAAGGTTCTAGCCTTATACTTTAGCGGTTTAAAATGTGTTCGTAAAGGCTAGAAGAAGATAATCAAAGATATTTTACCTGTAATAATTCAATAACAGCGTTGCTCTTCTTCTACATCTAATTCCATGGACAATCTAGTACTCATTATGCAAGAAGATAGAGATTGGCTATTAACTTCCATAAAGTTATGCTCTTGATTCATGATGATTTTTCTTATAGCTCGAATACTATGGTGTTTGCTTATGGGATAACAATAGTTGGAAGAGAATAGGAAGAAAAACTGTCCTTTTTGGCATTGTTTTCCAATATTCAATTAGAGTATCTTTTTGAATGGAAGATGACATCGGATTTGACCGAGAAATTGTAGCATTCAACTTGATTAAAGAGAAGTTTCAATCAATGAAATTGCTTAAAAATATCTAAATAGGTTATGATTGAATTGTCTTTAAAGGATGTTTTTGCATTTTTAAACATTTTCGATACCATGTATGGATAGTTCTTCTTGGACATGGTTGACAACCTCAAATCTAAGGTCAAACACATTGACTCCTAAGACCACAACCTAGGAGAAGGTAATGCTGACTACTTAAGGCCAATGGTTGAGTAGGCACACCCATTGATCGACAACCTCGACAAGGCATAGGTTGACTACCATAGGCCTTATGTCAAGTAATGTCACCGCTTCGACCAAGGCATGTAATAAAATCTTGGCCAAGCGACGTCCTCTACAGTTAAAGTCAATTGGTTTATGGCTAGCCTTCAAAGAACTTGTGACAACCTTCCTTGAACAATCGTAGAGCTAATCAATTGGAACTTCACAATTGACTTATCTCTATGAAAACTCAAGCCTATGTGGCCCTAATCATATGTCAGCATCAAGCATTTATGAGGAAAAGGTAAATACTAAGCCCAAAAGGAATCACTCTTGTTATTGTACATACATAGGAATTTATTAAACTCTTGGGATCTTTTCTATTAATCTTAAACATTAATAATAACTATTAATAATAAATATTTTTGTTGAAAGATTTCCCAACCCTGAGTTCCATGAAACTTAAGATCGTACATCACGAGTTAACAAGGGTTTAAGAGTTGAAGGTATAAATACTTGGCCTCTCCCTTAACAAGTAAGCTTAGACTCCTACTCATTTTATTACTCTCACCAACCTCTTTCTTAAATTACTCACTCCCTTATAACCTTACTGATTTAAATGTTGAAGTGGCCTCATCATACAACTCCTTAGCTACCCTACTCACCTTTGTTTATCTTGTAGATCAGCTTAAACAATTCAAAGCCACCTTAATTTGGCCCACTTGGCTTTGGGAGTCCAACGCACTCTACTGGCTAAAATTCTAAGATGATACCATGGTATAATGCAATTACAAATTCTAGGTTATGAGAAATATTGGATCCAATATATATCTACCATTCTTCTTAAAAAAATTACATAAATATAAATTAGATAAAATTAATTACTTAATTAATAATGCTAAATCTCATTTTAAAGATACAACATTATAATTATATATATCTTATATTTATAAGTTGTGATTTAATGAATTAGGTACCATTGCTAAATTGCATTTAATAGATGTGATTTAATAACCTTATTCATTATTTATGTTAAATACATGACAGAAATAACATCATAGTTCACTAGTAAAGGCTTGTGCAAGTACCCATAAGAATATGGGTTTGAAAATTGGAAACAAGATACTTATATTTTTGTTTTATATAGGGCTTATCTCGTATTTACATTAATACAAAATTCAAAATCCCATTTATTAAATGTGATTTTGCCATTGTATTTATATAACCAATTTAATATAATTGATATTTATTTAATATTTATTAATTTTTATGATAAACACGCAAATTTCTATGAAATATTATGTAGAAAGATCTTTGGCAATGGTAAACAATTATTTTGAACCAATCACATGTATGCTAAACAATTGTTTTATGACAAACCATATTGTCAATATTAATATTATTGAAACTTTTCATGTGGGAGAGGTAGAGAATGCTAAGATGTTAGTGTAGGGAGGTAAGCCCATACTTTTGTATGACCCTATAAGAAAGAAATTCAGATCTCTTTAACTATCATTAGTTGTCGAGAAAGTTTAGAAAAATTATTCATTTTCATATTTTTGATTGGCTGTGTTTTTTATTCCATAGTATTTAATATGTTAGACAAAGAATAGAGAAGGTAAGCACCTGGCATTTAGAATTAGGTGGCATGTCATTTGGCATGTTAGGTTTGGACATTAATGTTAAAAGCACATACAAATACGTACAATTGTATTATACACTCGATTTAGTTTATTCTCTACGAAAACTACAAAATAAAAGTTAAAAGTATCATTTTAACCTACATACACGCATTGTGATTTTATTAATTATTTTCCTTCTATTATATTTTGGTTATAAGACGAACATATAATAGCTTATTTTGAAAGAATTATTTCTAATTTATTTATCTTCAATAGTCTATTTATCAAGTGATTGATTAGTAGTAAATCTAAAAAACATGCAGGATAATTGAGAAATTAATAGAATAATGTTACCTTAGATTAATATATGATTTTCTTTTTTTTTTTCTTTTCTTTTGGTAATATGTAAATAGTGTTTTTTCTTTTATCAATTATTTATAAAAGATGAGATACAGAAACTAGATAACCCTCTATCCTCATTATTGATAGGGCCTTTTTGATATAGGCTCTTTAGGCCCTTGTCGATTTGATAAGGCTCATAGCATAGGTTGTACTACATAAACGCGGACCTCTCCTACATGGCTAACCTCAGTCTAAGCCTATCAGGCGACCTACCCAGCTAAAATGGCCTCTAATGATTAAAGGCTTTGGATAAGGTTGAAAGATTAAGTCAAATAACTAACTCCTATACTTGCGGACCACATCGAACTTTATAGCCCCACTCTCCAACAATTGTGGATGTGGCTCTGCTTACCTACTCCTCTCTAACTACTGGCTCCACTTCTTTATAAATACAAGGTCATAGCCCAATGCTAAACTATTTGATATTTTGCACACTTGAGCTTACATACTATTTCTTAGTATTCATATTCTCTAAATGCTTGATTAACTTAAGTATTAGAGTGGTTACACTGGAAAACCCTTAACACCATCTCACTGTACTCTCTTTTGTAGGCTTAATCACTTCTGCGAAGCCTAATCTCTCTTAAATCCATATTACCTAATACTTTGAGACAACGTTTGGCATTGTTTGTGGGAAATTGATCTTATTTCCTACCTAAACACATTAAACACTTTACTAAACACCACCTTTAATCACCATGTCTTGTGTTAATAACCCTAAGAACCACTAATTAGTAAACAACCAACTTACTAAGAACTAGCACCTTTTAAGGGAAATGCTAGACGAGTGCCTAGTTAAGGAGTTTGTTACCTAAAATAGGTTGCTTCAAGTTTACCTTGAGGAAGCCGAGAGGTATAGCGCATAAACCTACCCTTCGGAAGCCTCTGATGCTCATATTGGGTAGAATAACTACCACCAACAGTAGTAGAATGGTAGTGATTAGCAACTCAATCCCCAACGTAGAGACAATTACCCAGTTCTACAACCACCCATGATCAAGCCTTAGCTAGTAATGAGTAAGTAGCTGATTCCCATGGAGCTCTAGCACACTTTGTAGCACACCGAGCTCATTCGGCAAATGATGTTGAACTCAATGAGCTTTGTATGGTCATGAGAAGGCTCTCCGAGCAATATAGGAGCAAGGTATCTGGTGACGTCAGGTTGGTCGCCAGCAACAAAATCCCCTTTACTAAGGGTATTTAAGATAAAGTGTTTTCTCCTAATAGCAAGCTTCTTACCCTAGACCAATACGACGTTACTAGTGATCTTAATGATCACCTCCTCTACTTTTGCACCTTTATGAACCTTTATGGTCAGGGGGATGCCATAATGTGCAAGGTATTCCTAGGTACTTTAAGGAAAGCAGCTTGAATGTGGTTCAATCACTTGCTTGAGAACTCTATTTGCTCCTTTAATGAGCTGACATGGAGGTTTAGCTTCCACTTCAAGGTTGGTAAGCCCCTATTCAAGGATACGTCATCCTTGTATTTAATAAGGTAGAGCGAGGGCAAGACTTTGCACGAATTTGTAGCCTGGTTCAATAATGCCATGGTCAAAATCCCTCAGTTGGATGAGGGAGTAGCAATCTATGCTACACAGCTTGGCATTTGACCTTTTGAAAACTTCTTTCAATTGCTTATGAAGAGTAAGTTGAAGACCCTAGCTGATTTATAAAATAAGGTCCAAAAACACATGGACTAGGAGGATAATATTTACATTAGGCGAGATGTCGACCAAGAGAGGTTGAGTGGAAAGGACAATGAGAGATTATCTGTAAAAGATTACCTTAGTGGCAAGGCATTAAGCAGGCTAGAGGGAGAAGGCTTAAGCAATAAGAAGCACCGAATTTAATGGAACCCCCTCTCCCCTCTCATCTACATGCAGCATAACCCTTTAAATTAACTTATCACCTAGGTCTACTCCAAGGTGTGACATAAAGGCTTGCTGCAAAAGCTTACCAAAATGAAGGGCAACCTTAGTTGTAGGAACTTGGATAAGTACTATCAGTTCCATGATGACCATGGCTATATTACCAATGAATGCTTCCATCTGACGAATACAACTAAGCATACTATTTAGCGAGGCTATTTTGGTGAATATGTGACCTAGTAGAGGAATGACAATTATTCAGACAATGACAAAGATAGGGTGTCTCCAAGGTGGTGAACTGATGGTGTCAGAGTAAAGCAAAATGATGACCGCTACAACAATCAAGCCTCCAATGGTGTTATAAACATAATTATTGGGGAGTTGCACCTTAGGAGTCGACCGAACACCAGCAGCTCGACTAATGCTCCATTCGAAGTGTTGGCAATTAGAGAGAAGAGATAGAAGTTAGACACTTTGATCTCCTTCTTTGATGAAGATTTAGAAGGGGTAGATAAAGATGCCCAGGTTATGGGGGCGATGATTGTTAACTTTGAGATCTTTAAGATTATGGTAGACACTGGTAACTTTATCGACATTCTCTTCTTGCATACATATGAAAGGATGAGGACTAAGTTGCCCATTAAGATGAAGCCATACCACTATAATCTCATTGGCTTTAATAGGAGTACTGTCCGAGCTAAGGGAATCATTATTCTCAACATGGAACTCAGCGATAATGATAATGTTTCATGACAACCAGTGGAGTTCATTGTGATTGACTGCCCATCCCCCCTACAACACTATCTTGGGATGACTAAGTTTAAATGTGTTTGGGGTCATTACTTCATCCCTTCACCCGAAAGCTAAATTCCTAACCTTAATAAGGGTGAGAATTTGTAGATGTAACCAAAAGCTCTCCTAAGAGCTCTATGTTAAGGCTATTAGAGTAAACGGGGTCTTCACTTTGGAGACCAGCTCATAGGAGAAGTTGGCTGAGAGAAGTAAGTCGGGCAAGAAAACTAAAGAAGTGTAGATTGTTCCTTGTCCTAACCAGGCCACTATGGTTGGGATCGGGACTCCTTCTAAGGTGAAGGAAGAGATAGTAGCCCTCTTACAGGCCAACTCAAATAGGTTTGCCTTGTCGGCGTTGGATATGCTTAGGATTGCCCCTAACCTAGCAACCTATAGCCTCAATATTGACTCCATTGTGTGGCCTGCCAAACAAAAGAAGAGGCACTTTACCCCAAAGAGGTAGGCTACAATTGAGGAAAAAGTATAGAAGCTACTTAAGGCCGGCTTCATGAAGGAGGAGAAGTATCAGATCTAGTTATCAAATGTAGTACTAGTCAAGAAGAAGTCCAGGTAGTGGCGTATGTCTGTCGATTATACCGACCTCAACAAAGCTTGCTTGAAAGATTGCTTCCTTTTCCCTATGATCAACTATTTGGTTGACTCCACTTTAAGGCATGCCTTTCTAAGTTTTATGGATGCCTTTTGGGGCAACAATTAGATAAAGATAGACTCGAAGGATAAAGTCCATACCTCCTTTGTTACTGATTTTGGTACGTATTACTATACTACCATGCCCTTCGGCCTAAAAAATCTAAGGCAGCATATCAGTGAATGGTAACAAAGTTGTTTAAGTCTCAGATTGAGTGTAACATGGAGTTACATGTCAATGACATGATTGCCAAGAGAAAGTAGTCTGGTAATCATGTTAAGGACCTTTAAGAAGCCTTTGACCATATGAGAAGACATGACATGAAGCTGAACCCTCATAAGTACATGTTTGGGGTCGGCTTGGGGAAATTCCTTGGCTTCCTGGTCACCATGAAGGGCAAGAGGCCAACCTTGAAATGATACATGCCATCAAGGATATGAATTCCCCTACTTCGGTCCGAGACATACTCATAATCTTTATTGACATGTCCAGTTTACTACATAAAAAGTATGCACTCGAAGTCCTTTTGCATTTTGAGATGTCATGTGGTTTGAAGCAATAAGTGCATTGAATTGGCACTAACATGGGTAAACAAGCTGGCCACATAATTAGCTTAGGCGGTGCATATGTTGGTCTACTGGCCTCTCTCATCATGATACCTTGAGCTGATCTCTTGAATCTCTTAAGCGGTCTAAAGCTTTACATAGGTCTTTTACCAAGGGCCTCTTCTCTCTATAAGTAAGTAACTCCTCTTTTCTTTTCATACCTCTCTCTAGACTACTTTCCATTTCTACCATCTTAGCATAAGCAGTGCCCTTGAACCCAATCATTCTTTCTTGTAGCTTGAGCTTGAACCTAAAGGCAAACCTTCTAGCATGAGATCTTTCATCCCTTTTCATGAGTTTTGGTAAGAAATGGGTGAGGCGGTTCAGCTTTACCTCATACTCAAATGCTAACCTGTTAGCTTAGGTAAGGTCTGATAGGCGAACTCCATCTATTCTGTAGTGCTGTTTGGGAAGAACTTATCAAAGAACATTTGTTTGAAACCCTCTTAGGTAATAGGACCAGCTGCATTTCCACTGGTACAACCATCTGTACCAGTATCCATTGTAGCCTCTTCTCTTTCCTCCATATCTAAGTATTAGCTTATACCACCTGCATATCTCTTTGAATCTATTGCTACTACTATACTAACACCCCTAATCATAGTGTTCATAGAATGTATAACTTAGGCGGCTGTTACTGTATTTGACCCTTGACCTTAGTCATTTTGAGGCTATGTCTGGTTGGGCATAGGCAAGCCCCAAGGGGGATAGGTTTTCTCTTCACCCTTAGATCTACTGGCCTTGAGTTTGGCTAAGGACAGGTTCACCTTAAGTTGGTGGTAGCTGTCTCTAACCTTGTGGTGGTAGGGTCACCTCAACTTAGTTTAAGAAAGGGATGTGATTAGGATTAATTTCTCTACCACCTTATGGATAGGAGGAAGAGCTAGAAGTTGTACTGCGTTTAGGCATGCTATAAGAAGGAGCAAATGAACAAAGTTATATAAATATAGCTTTAAGTTCATAAAGAGGGTTTAGACATTACGAGTAAACATTGGTTAACTTGATAGGAAGGAATTACTAAGAACATAAGGTAGAAGAAACAACTTCAATCACATAGTCTTAGCATATCTTTACACTCTACTCATTTTGCCCGTACAATTGTGTTATAGTACTTTGATCTACATCTTATTCCTATTAAGGTTCATACTTAAGCTATCTATGATTTAAAACCTATAGCTCTAATATCACTAAAATTGTAACACCCTAGAACTTGGGTAATTATAGCTTGTTGCCTATCCTTATAATCTACTGACACATTAGGTATCCTTCGATCAACTTGCTAACTTCTGCACATAGTATTAATAATCAATAACCTATAATAACTTCAATTCAACATTACATGGATGTCTCTAACATCCAAGACCATAAATAGATGCTGAAGGATCAGCTTTTCAATTAATTTATTCAAAGCAAATATAGTTCAATTCATAATTCGACAACACCTATCTCAAGAAATCGAAATAACCAAAACCAAATGTCTCTTATCTACCAAATTCAACAATAACATAATACTAAGAACTTTGATGAGAGTAGTCTTAGGTGACTTCTTATGACCTAAAATACCAAATAAAAATAAATAAATAATAGTTTGACAATATAATTCAACAAAGTCTATAATCATATTCAAACTATATCGAACCATTTCCATCGTCAAAGTAGATGTCATAATAAGCAGCTGCATCCTCATAATAATCATATTCACTATAATAATCATTTTAATCTCCATATCTTGTTCCTACGCCTTAAATAGAAATCCCCAAGGAATGAGCAAAGCTTAGTACAAAGTAAACAATCATACGTACATGAATGTACAATAAATGCACTAGCACATAATTTAATTAGTTCAAAATCACTATATGTAACAACAACAACAATTTTCTTATCTTTTATTAAGTTGTTCAAGCAACACAGTTTTGATGTCTTAGAACTTAGAGTATCTTATGACTCTTATATACATGTAGATAAGTATGGTATTAGTTCCTCCCTAATACCTTAAAACTACCCAGATCATTTCAAAGTAAGATTTCAATTAAGGAAACATCACACCAAGATCTTTAGGGTACCCTCCCAAGGTCACTAGTCCTCCCAATCCCTTGGGCCAAGCCAAGCATACGAAATATACTCTATTTGAGCCAATTAGTTATTAAGTTCATTTAACAAGCACTGGTCCTGCAAACATAAGTAGCATACAATACCCCATACCTGTTTCTTAAGAGCAATTGGTAATGTCTATGTCAAAGATCATGCTGGAATCAAAACCTACAGTATAACATAAGGTAATAGTTTAGATTTCTCTTTAGCTTGGCTAACTAAGTTCTTGAGTCTAAACTCAGTATTCTTTAAGTTTTTGACCTAAATTAACATCTAAATTGGCTTAAAATCGGTTTGGTTACACTTCATAAGGTTAAAGATTAAGATTTAGGGAGAAAGGAAAAGGTTTCAAGACCACACTTGAGGATCACGACTATGAACCGTAGTTGTGATTCATAGTCGTGATCCCCTTTTAAAAGCTCAAACTTGACCATGCTTGAAGACCATGGTTGTGGACCTATGATATGGTCCCTTCATCTTCAATTTTTTTACACTTTTCTTACATACGCTTTGTGCTACACGTCCCTAGGGACCATGCCGGTGTTCTTAGATCGTATTCCCTATTGCTTTAAATTTTTTTCTCTAAAACTCACCTTTTCTACAGCACAACTCTGAACTCAATGCAATCCCTACCTTTTGATTAGTCCTTACATCAATCTTAAGCCTACACATTACTCAAAACACCAACCAAATTCAATTCTACAATTAAATCTTACCTAACTCCCTAAGATCTAACCAACACATCAATGAAACAATACACATAGAGTTTAGGAAATGATTCTTATCTTTTGGAATTTGAAATTTGCACTTCTACCACCAAAAACCTAATGTAGGATCCTCAATACACCACCCTAAATTCATTTCATTTACTACCTAAAGGAGAAAAATGAATTTTTATTGAAATTTGTTAGAATCCTTAAACAAAAGCATGGTTCCTCAACTTACCTTGATCTCTTCTAACTTGATCTTGCTAAAACACATTGTAAACTCTTTTTTGCTTTAAGTATTATGTGAAACCTTAGTCTACAATGGCTGCATACGTGTAGTAAAGGCGAGAAAGGGCTTCTAATAAGTAATACTCTACTATTTATACCTAGGTTCGTGGAAATTTCCCTTACCTAAACCGGCCTCACTTTAATTTTGCAATACCACTTGTACCCTTAATGAGAAATACGAATGTTTTATTATATTTTTCTTTTTATTCAGGTTTTACACATTTACAATAAAGTCGCTACCCACAATTATACTTTGCCAACATTAATGCTTTATTATCCTTTCTAGCTTCCATGAAATATGAGTTTAAAAAATAAAATCTTTTAATCGCTTTTAGCTACAAATCATTAGGACATTTATGGATTCACTAAGCTAATTTACCTTGTAGAGATTTATTGGAACTTGCTAGATCTCTAAATTTTAAATCCCTTGAAACTTTTGGTTTGAACAACTCTATGTAGCATTTCCAATGAATTTTATTGCTTGAATTATCTCAACTCTATTAAAACCTAACTATTAAGTTATTTATCTCCTTACACCATATTAAAGGAAAGTAGAAAACAATCATTGCATAAATAAGTATAACAAATGCCATATTAGAACCTCTTCACCTCTAGGAGAAAGGAAGCAACTTCTCCACCATTGCAACTTAGACATAACTTTAGGTTTCACCATCATAAGAGCTTCCTACTTTTATATTTTGCATTCAATTGGGAAACTAAGGTACTTACCAAACCTATTGTCCACTTGAATATGGAGAATTGTATCACATGTTTGTCTTGCATGCTCAATGGCATTTTTACTAAGAAAGATAGATGATTTATTATAATTAATCAACTGACTTTAGGCCATACGATAATTATTAGATCATTTTTTAAATTATTAAGATTATCATCCAAAGCTTCCATGAAGAACAAAGGATCATCAGCATATGTTATGTCATGACTATGTCTCTTAATTTTGATTCTCTTCAAATTACCTCTCTCTCTCTCTCTCTCTCTCTCTCTTTTTCTATAAATCATAATGGAAAAAGTGTTAGCTACTAAGAGGAACAAATAGGTAGGATATAAGGTCCTCTTGACAAATTTCTCTAGTAAGGTTAAAGTTCTCTACTCTTTTTTCATCAACCAACAAATTATAGGAGACTAAAACCACACAATTCATAACTTACCTAATCAAAATCTCACTAAACCCCATATCTATTCCACCCTATCAAACTCTTTGGCTATACCTAGCTTGATTGCACAATTTGAAACCATAGCAGAATTTTTAGTAATTAAAAAAAGAAAAAAAGAAAGACTACTTAGGCAAATAAATGAGTCATCTAAGAGTGAAGGCATTTTGATGTAGGGAAAAATAACCTTATCCAATAAAGATGGCATCCTATTAGCTAGAATTTTTTATATAATTTTATTTGAGAAATGACATAAGCTAATAAGCCTAAATTGTGACACATATTTAGGATGGGGGTGTGATAGGAATTAGACTTGAGGTCCCATCACTAGTGTTGAGTTAGGGGACTTGAGAGCATGCTACATAAGATCATTTCCCTTGATCAAGTCTAGAGGAGTCATTTTTGCTAAATCGACTTGAGCTACTCAGTTTCTTAAGCTTCTATGTACCTTACTCATTATTATAGCTTGAAGCCCTTAACATGTCCTGACTTAAGAATAGTTCAATTGAGCCAACTAGCATCTTGACCAACGAGTTTCCAAGTTGCCTATGCTAGAAGCTGACTTATTGGATAGTTACTGACGTGTCCTTAAATCATCCAGTTTTTGAGCTGCGTAAGTTAGGAATCAATAGGATAGTTGGCGACCTGCATCCAAATCATCTAGAGGCCACTTTACTTGATGCTAACCCAAACAACTATGACAAGTGTCTACGATCTTTTTTGTACTATATTATTGTAAGAATATTTCTTTTTGTCTTTTCTCCTTTTTACACTTCTCTTTGTACACCAAAAATAGGATTTTTCTTTTCTGGTGTGTTGCCTCTTGTTGTAAATTACCCATGTGTAAGGTTTGCCCTAAAGGGTTATGTCCCATTTGTATAATAGCTGAAAGTTAGTTAAGCGTAAATATAAGTGAATATTCAATTTTCCTTAGTGTCATTCTTGTCGTAAGCTCCATTTAGCTACTAAGTTTAACTTTTAGCTCTAATAAGCTCCTTTAGCAAGGACTATGGCAAGCATCCTTTGTAGATGGTTTATAAGTAACATTAAGCTCACCTACTTGGTTCGTACAAGGTTTATGGTGCATTATATTCGCTTATCAATGTAAGAGTTTGCTAAAAACCCTCGACTTTCTCATTTACTCTCAAATCATAACTTGGATTCGACTTACCCTAATACTACCACGATTGTTAGATCTCATTGTGGTATATCAAGAATGTTTAAGGATCAAAACAACATTAGAACATTGAAATTAGGTAGAAGAATACCTAAAAAGGAATAAGTTTTTTATTGCCTCCATGATGTATGGACCAATAGTTACCTAATGATTTTGAAAAATGAACCCATTAAAACCGTATGGTCCTAAGGCTTTTGCTGAAACTGCATTCTTTACTTCCTTATCATCAATCCCATAAGTAAGCCAACAATTATGTTCATTAGTGATGAGTGGATGCATGTAGTTCAAGGTTGGTCAAAGATCATAGGGGTATTGTGATGTGAACAAATTTTAATAAAAACTAAGGAATCTACTCACAATGCTTCTTTAATCATCTATCTAATTCCCTTTTGAATCATTAATTGTGACAATCTTGTTTCTAGCCATTCTAGATAGAGTTTTTTGATGGAAAAATTTGGTATTCCTATCTTTTAGTTATAAGACCTATAATCAAGTATTCAGGGTTCGATTCGTAGAATTTAGGGCAATCAAGTAAATTATCCGATCCATCACAAATTTCATGATAAAGCTAGGATAATTAGTAAAAATGATCCTATGAGTCTAAGTTTAGAAAAATAAAAAATAAATAATCAATTATAATAATATTGAATTATATGTATATTATTTGTTATTTATCGGAAATGTGTAAAACGAGTTCCGATAACTAACAAATTGATAAAGATAAATTATATACATATTAAAAATAATAAAATAACATAAATAATATTTAAAAGTATTTAATTGTATCATATTTGAATTTACATGTGGGTGGAAATACGTAAAATTACTTAAAATATATGAAATATGCCGAAATAATGTTAATTAATTAAAGAAAATTCATGAATAATTAAAGAAAAATCAAGAAAATTATGGAAAAATGTGGAATTGTCCAGAATTGAGGTTTAACAGCTTGGAATTGAATAAATAAAAGCAATCAATTAAATTAAGATAAATAAAAAGTAAATTGGAAAATGATAAGGGACAAATATCAAGTGAAAATTGGAGGAAAAAAAATCAAACTAGCCCTATAAATACCTGAAATTTTTCAAAAGCTCATTTGGTTAGTTAGGAGAGTAGAAAAATTAGAGAGAACCGAAATATTGAGAATTAGGGTTATTTACAAAAATTACAAATAAATTTGTACAATTAGGGTTTTAGAAGGGAACATACACTCGACGACCACCTGGAAACAAATGGCTACCACCATACTCCCTTACCACCACTGCCCAACCTGGTCTACACACTTAGAGCCACCTATGGTGGTTAGAAGCCAATTGGACAAGTGAGTCCGATTTTCAATTCGATTTTGTTTAATTTTGTAAAAATATTAAAATGTCTTAGCAAATTGTGAGGTTTGCTATTCTGGGATATTTTAGTATGTAGATTTAAGGAAAATTTTTATTTTGATGAATTGATACATGAAAATATATTATCCTTAAGAAATCTTACAAACTTAAGCTTTGTTCGATTTATAAATAAATGACCTTGGAAGTATAGTTTTGAGCCCAAAATTTTTATGTAGGCTAGTTAGAGCATTTAAAAATATTGATATGAAGCCTTTTTTCAAAAATAAATTTTCAAAATTTTTAGATATTTTTTAGACCTTAAAATAATGCATAAAATGGGTAATTTGGAGCTAATTAAGTAATTAAATGGGTAATTACTGATTTAGTATATAACTATATGTTTTAAGATATTGAAATTTGATGGAGTATACTATCTATAACATTTAAGGTGATAGATGTAATTATTAGGGTATTATGTAATATATATATGATAGGTAAAAATAGTAAATTTAAGTTAATTTTGTAATTTAGGATAATTAGGTGTAAATTATGATTTAGGAGAAATTTAGATATTTTGAAATGTTATTTGATGTTGAGAGATGATATTTGAGGTAATGGGAATATTAGATGTGTAAATTATGTACATATTGGTGATAATGTATAATATGTAAGTATAAGAAATTAATGAATAGGAAAATATTGAGTTAAAATTAATATTATACCAATAATAGAAATATGTAATAAAACTGGCAGGAAACTTAAATTAAGGTAATTATATGAAAAATGTAAAATTTTCTTATTCGGTAGTTAAATTAGGATTATGATATATCGTACAGAGTAGAATATTCGTTAGAGACCAAAAACGATATTTAAGATATCCAAAAATAATACAATTAATTTCACATTATGGGTTGGAATGATTTCCTAAGGTTTATGTATAAAATCTTTAATAAAAAACTTAATTAAAAACCTAATTTAGAGAATTCAAAACTAAATTGAAACTCAACCTAAATTAGGAATAATTTTAAGAGACTTAAAAACCTAAATAATTAAATATACTAAAAACCCTAAACTAAAAATAACATAAAAGAACTACATAATGAAGTTTATATAAGATAGTTATATACAAGCACTAAAACAATATTTGTAATATAGGGATTATCGGCAATGACCCAAGTGAGTTGCACCTCGAATGAGCAAGCGAGGAGTTTAGGTAAGTTGAGATTAATATATTATTGTATTTCGAAGTATTAATTTGTAGTACTTGGAGGCTTAAGATTATATTTGGTTGTGATTGTTAGATAGTTGAATTTGCTTGTTTATAAGCTTAATGATATGATTCTGATTTACTGTTTTGGCTGGTATTTATGTGATTTGTTTGAAATGATTTAATACCTTAAATATGATTTAATTAAATATATGACTTAAAATTCTAAATCGAACATACATAGTAATCTATTAGGGGAAACTTACAATTCTCCAACCACATACTAACCCTTTTGAAAGGGATAGCGCCGGATAGTATAATTAGTCCCCCTTTTTATCCTTTGTTGAACTAAGTAACAAGTAAGAAGGTTATGGTAAAGGTAAAGAAAATAGTTTGAAAGTAGTCATAAGAGGAGTGGTGTCTCCATTGCATAAAATTTGGTTTGGTCGTGAGTTGTTGTATTAATGAAAACTCCTCAACCTGGATTAGAGCCAGTATAATTTCTCTAATCTCATGACGGGTCGAACAACATCGTGTGATAGCATTTGCTTATACATGCATTGCATCTAACTAATTTTATTAATAACCCTATTGTGTTTGCTATATAGTTTTAAGTCTTTATCTTAACTTACTGAGCTATGATTACTTACATCTCTATAAATGTTGTTGTAGGTGCTAGTTAGGAAGTAACTTATATTTATCTTGAAGCTAGCAACTATAGGATTCTAGAGAGTAGGGATATAAACTAAAGACTGGATACACTCTCAAGTTCAGATTTATCTTTAAAGTTTTTAGTATTAATTTACGAATTACTCAAGTAGATTATGTTAGATTGCTAAATCTTGTAAATATGGTTGGATTATTTTAATGTAAGTATGTATTCTCCTTAAGATCATAAGTAAATAACATGTTTAATTTATGAACTGTTTACTTCAAAGCGGGTTAATTATGAATACCTTGTGTAAATTAGGTCTAAGATAGCGATTGTATGATTAACTTCTATTTTAGAATGATTTACATGGCGAGACTGTTATGATTTTGCTGTTTCATGGTGTGACATCAGCTACAACCAATTTATTCATGATCTCTAATACCAATAAATCTCTTCTCAATGCAAAGGCTTATCTAACTTGTACTTCAAAGCTTTCTCCTCTATCATATAAAAAATATCAATCTCTTTGTTATCTTGTTTTATCAAATGAGTAGTAAAAAACTCAACTTCTCAATTTCTTCTACCATGGTGCTTGTTCCATGCAATGAACCTTTTCTTGCAATTCTACAGTTACTCATTAAACCAAGCAATTTAGATGGTTGATTCATCCCTGTCCAATTGCTTACGAATACATCATCATACCCATCTTTAAGTTTCCATTTAATTTCATATTTAAATGGTCTTGGTCCTCTAGCATCTGACATATGTGAATTAACAATAATAAGTGAGTGCTTTGAAGCTTTTGCAACAAGGTTCATGATTTTTGAGTATTAGGAAACTCATTTAACCCCTCTTGATTCATAAAGTCTCTATTTAGGCACTCTTTACTAGAGCTCTTCTAAAATGCCCATTTAACCAAGTATGTTTCTAGCCTTGAAAGCTAAGATCAACCTAGTTACAACCAAACAACATATCTTGATAGATTGAATCTGTCTTTGAAGTCTTTCATTCCTGCCACTTTTTTCATGATGACTTGCAATCACATTTAAGCCCCCTATTGCAAACCAATTTGTCCTTCTATGCACTACAATATCCTTGAGTCTGTCCAGAAATATTATCTACTATAAAAGTTTAGGTTACCATAGGTCCAAGAAATTTGGAGTTTGATCTCGAAATAAACAAAAAAGAAAGAAATTTGGAGCAACTTACCATCTTGGGACTTAATATGTGTATCGATAATATTGTTAGAGTATTGCAAGACTTGAGCTTGAACATGCCTATGGTACCATAATGCTAATTGTCCTCTAATCTCTCTCGGCTCCTCATAAGGCCAACCATCAAAATTTATGCTTCTTCTAATACGATCCACATACTCGCTTTTTTTTCTTGTCCATAAGAAAAACAACCTTAGATCTATGATTTGGGGTTAGACTTTTAGCTCTCTTACTATCGAGGTTGACCTAGACCTTAGTAGTTCCAAGATGGTCCAATCATGGTGACCTTGTAGCTGAGTAAAGCCATCCATCACAACCTATAATAGAAACTTGGTTGACTTCTTCAATGTTAACCTTGACCAATTGGTCTTCGAATTCGAGTCTTCCCTTCACCACTCTCCTTTTATGAATATGGGCACTCCTTCTTCTCTCTTTAAATACTTTCCAATCATTAACCTGACTCGATGTGGATGCTGCCATCTCCTTTCCTTTCTTAAAGGGTAAAGGAAACTCATCATCTTCCTCCACTTCTCTATCCCTTTTAAACGTAACATTACCCATAACTTTTGTGATAGGTGATGGGATGGCGTGTATCAGTTTGGAAAGTCAGATAGGGTTCCATATGTTTTATCGGTTTTGCAAGGGAGGAATGTTGGGTCTGACTTGAAGGCACGAGCATGGTCTTATGTTGGATCAATATTGGAAAAGGTGGTATATCCTTCGTTACAAAGCTCAGTGTTAAAGTTGAAATACGGATAATAAGTCAAGTTTGTCCCTTTTATTCAAACATAAGGCATAAATCCCCTCCAAGAGTTTTTGAAGGAAAGTCAACCGTGACTTTATCTTAAGCCTCACGCTTGTATTCGAAACAAGCTGACTCACATTACATTCAGAATGAGAAATTTCCTTGTCTTTCACAGCAGAGTGTTCAATAACTTGCCCATTTGTTTCCTGTTAAATAAGGAAGGCTTGAATAATTTCATTCCTCATTTCCTAAGAAGAATCATTATTGCCTCAAGGGATATCAGCACCTTCCTCATTTTCTGAAGCTTCCTTTTCGGATTATCTTCTTCGTCTGCACTATGAGATGCAGATCTCACAATGATTTGACTCCCTTTTCTTGATCCTATACCGCACAATTTCTGAAGCCTAAGAGCCTTGCGATCAGCATTAAGATCACAATGTCTAAAACCGTCTTTATCTCGTTGATTACAATGAGCTTCTATGAGCCCAATTCCGTCACACGCATAGCAGAATCAGGCAATCTTTCAAAACAAAGAGTAATCCATTCTTTGTCGCCAGCCACATTCTTGATCCATAGTCCATGAGTTGATGTTCTCTGGATATTATATAAAATACGAACTACTAGAAAATATGTAGTAAATCCATCACTTCTCCAATTGTTCCTCCTTATCTCTTTTTGCATTTGCAATGGTCATCAATTGTAATGGAAGGCTTGAACCCAAATTTAAAATGTAAAAAAAAAAAAAAAATTGAAATCAAGATCTTCCACTTTCTTTTTCTCATCCCATTGTTGCAAAATCACCATACGACCTATTACCGACCAAGGATTAAAATATGAAAACTTGGTGAACACCTTCTTCTCTTGGACATATATCAGACACAAATTATCTCCGAGATGAGGAATTGATGGCTTCCCGAATCTTTCCCATGCATTGTATAAAATATTAATTACTGCACTCTTATTATCTGCTATTACTTGTCCCACAAGATAATACTCATTAATGCAAATCATGACGTCCAGATCAGAAATAACATCCACCACGAGAGTTGATGAATCTACATAAGCCCATCAGAAAATCTAATTAGAATTGAGATACGACTAACTAGGAAAACGACGACACTAATTCATAGAACAAAGGATAAGACTCCATACGGTTCACGATAGATAGATAAACAAAAGATAACAACACCGGGTTACAAGCAAAATAGTCACAGATGACTGGAGACTCGATAAGAATAAGAGACTCAACCCAATCCAACATACCAAAGAAGCAAATAGTAAAATGTATATGTATATCACGAGAAACAATAGGAGAAAATGATAAACATAAAGAGCACAGAAGGAAATCTAGATTTTATGGTAAGAAATCCTGGACGACACCATAGATATGGCTGCCAATTTGGGACACTGTCCGCGAACCTAGATGAAATACGATATGATTAATTGATTACAAGTGGGTTTGCATATAAAAAAAACTGAAATAAAGTATAAACAATAAAATTTGTATCCGAGCTTAAATTTAACCTCTGAACTTATTTATGGATCTGTTTATTGAAATAGTCCCATAAATAGGTTTAAGTGTAAACTTATTTAATATTAAGATAACTAATATTTTGATATTTTCTTCACATGGCATGGCATCACCTGCTTGCTACACGTTTGGCATTTGATATTTTTATTTTTTTCTTTAATCTAAAGTTTGTCACTTTTAACTTTAGTCTTTAAATTTTCTTTCTGCATTTAGCATCACAAGCTAAGCTCCACACTCCATTCTTTGATACTGCAGTCTACACTTCAATTTAGTCATCAATCTTCAAAGGTAAATTGCGCTTTTTCCTTAACGACAAAAACAACTCTCAATTAATATTTTTGTTTCTTACATGTTTAAAGTTACTTTTGGAATTTAAGGCAGTTATAAACCTTTGTTAACAATATATGATTATTACTTGGTTTATTGAAAAGAAAACGTAAAGCTCATATAAAAAACATATAACACTGATTTGATTTTTTTTTTTGGGTAGAGAAAAGTTAGGTAATTGTAGGTTTGGTTCAATTGTTATAATTCTTTGAAGAATAAACCCGCATTAATGAATATAGGTTGTATTGGAAGAAGAGTGGCACACATGGATGAATTAGACATGCTGAATTATTGAAAAACTAATCAATTTCATTATTTTCAAGTTACAAAAATAGCATGTGATATCTTAAAGTATAACCATAACTATGGTAGTTTCGAAATTTGCATTTAGTATTGAGGTTGGATCATTGATCAACATGGCAGCTCATTGAAACCAAAAACCATAAAAGCTCTTTCATGTACAAAGGATTAGCTTTACGGAAAAGATAACAAACTAAATTATTTTTATATATATAGCAACATCATTTATTTTTTTATTAATTAAAATTTTTTGTATACAAATTCTTTGATTGTCTCTTTGAAATAACTAGTGGATAATATGATTAATTTGAAAATACCACTGATAGTAATATCCTAAGGGGGAACGGTTCAACTCAATACCATGACAACCAGTTAATGTTTAAACTTGCTATATTCGATAAGAGCTAATTTTATTAAAATTTTTTTGAAATGTAATTTTATGTTTAAGTGTTAAGACTACTCATTTTTATTTGTAAATGTTGGTTTTATTATAATAATTTCCCATGTATTACTATTTATAACTATTTTGCATATTTAATTATGGCTTTTTATTTGATAAATGAGCTAACCCAAATACAAAACACTTTTATTTGCTCAGGTTACATATTTAGGTTTTCATATACCATTAGTGAAAGAGTAATGTTTTGAGTTATATCTTTCAAGATACAAAACCATTTAGATACAAATATGAGACACAACAAATTAACATAAGTTGCTAGGCTTACCATATACGATTCATGTTTATCTACCACTCATACATACATGTAATGTATTTGTATAATAATGAATAGACAAGAAAATAAGCTACATTTAATAAGTTGGGATAAATTTCACTTTGACATCTTTCCTTTCATGTTTATGCACTTATTACCTTTTTGTTTTCACAGGTGCACTAAGACACTCGTATTTCTTCCAATAAGGAATTTTCCTAAATTTCATCAATAAATACACCAAACAAGGACTGAAAGGGCCATTAGCAATAAAAATGTACTCTTAGAAAGTTAATGAGAGTTCAAATGCAAGTTACTCTTTAAGTTACAGATATCATGATGTTTGTTTAGTATTGTGATAGTTAACTGTATGTTAAACTTAATTAATAAAGGACATATAGTAGAACGATTATGTGAATATGAGCTATATTAATATCAATGACCATTCTATAAGCATAATATGCATTTATGAATAGAGCAACTTGTGAATTAATACCAAAACTACTTGTTAGAAATAGATATACATTGTAAACTCTCAAAACATGGCTTTATCTTTTAATGGAAATTACGTTTATCATTTTTGGGTTAGATTGAGGAGAAAATTGATATTTCAAAAAATTTTTAAATGTGAAGTTATATCTTGTTAGTTTAGGAGAAGAATAATAGTAAATGACTAATAACTTTGGGGTTGGAATTCGTAAGATGCCCTATAAATATACATTAGTTTTTAAGATTTTGGTTTGGTTCATCTAATCTAAAAAAAAAAAAGAAATTTTTTTTCTAAAATTTTTTAACTAAAATTGATAATTAATATATATAGAAAAAAATGGATTGATTTATTTCCTAGAAGTTTGATTAGGGTTTTCTAGTCCCTTCCCTGCCCATGAAGATAACATCTATCAAAACCTATGGCATAAACCATTGATGTGAGGAATTAAATCTAGAATCTCTTACTCTTAGATGAGGTAATTGAAATTCACAATCAACATATCTTGATTAAGTTTGTCCCTATAAGTGTCATTATGTATACTTATATATCATTAGGTTCTAATAAGATGGTTTATTTATATATTTCGAAATAGGATTGTTAGGAAAAACTTAGGATAGTTGTTATTCGATTTCTTAAAATAGTGACTGTGTATAATTTATCTACATTGTAAAATGTGCTTTAATCACTATAAAGTTTTAGAAAACTAATTATACGTATCTCGGTAAACTATAAGTAAATTGGAAGTTTTTATGGTGGTGAATTTGCAATTTGCTTAAGGCAATTTGAAGTGGTTGGCAAATTATAGAAAGCTTAAAAAACATTTTGATGTATCCTTAAAAAAAAGATATGTTAGTTTTGTTTCAATTATACTTAGAGATGAATGATTGAACTAAAAGATGATGTAGCATATGTTCTTTTGCACTTCATTTTTGGGAAAATAATGAATTATCAATTTCAAAAACAATATATATATATATATGTATATATATTGCTAAAGATTATGAAATTTGCATTTTTTGGATTGTTTTCAATAATCCTTGTCTACATACAATACCCCTCATAATTTTGTTTAATAACTCACAAGCACAACAATAAAATAAAAAAGGAATGCAATGAACACATGAACGATTGCATTAAATTTACTATGCATTGCTCTTTAAACCAAACATCGATTACTTTAAGAAACCAAGTTTCAAATAAACTTCAATAGCAACACTAATGATTATCTATTAGACAAAAACATGGTAATTCAATTTAGTGTAATTTAGTTGCTAACTTTAGATAAAATAGATGGTGATGTTGAAAGGATTCCTTAAATCCTTTCATTGATATGATTTGACAACCTTTTATGCATCACTCTTAAGGATGATCTCCTTTGATGGGATTTTTTTAGGTTGAGCTTTTCAATCTCTTGATTCCACCATCCTTTCCCATTACTCTATTTATAAGTTTGCTTGAGCAACTTTTGTTTAGATTTAACTCCTTGTAATTGATCATATAGATTATTATACCTTTCATTAAGTTCTTTGATTTGAACTTGATGAAGAGATTGGATGATATGTGAATTATTGTTTTGAGGTAGGGTTTGATGAAAGAACTTATTTACAATATTCTCCATTGATGATGTAGCAAAAGAGTATGGCTTGCTAGTAGGAGGAAATATTACTATCTCCACTTTTGCATCACTTGTTGCTGATAGATCGCAAGCTTTCTTATAAACACCAATTTTATGTTTTAAAAAGATAACAAGTCTATCATCATTCTTTTCTATTCTCTTAATCTAAATCTTTTGCTGATCTTTTGTTTACTTCCGCTCTATGTTCAATCCAACAAGATGTTTGCTGGCATAAAAGATAAAAGAAGATTCCTTTTTTTTTTTTTTTTTTTCTATGATAGTTCAATGACAATGTGATGCAAACCATGCCTCATAGGTTTCGTACTTATAGTAGATTAAATGGAATAATATTATAGTAAGTGCAAAAGTATGATATTGTTTTCATTTTTTTCACTCAAGATGTGAAATTCTTCTTCATTACAGGCATATGGTTGATATACAACTTTACATATGCCATACATATGATATGTTGAATTAAAATAAAAAAAATAGAGAAATTAGATTATTGTGATGTGTATTAAATTTTACAAAGCAATTGGATTATTATTTATTAGCAATGAAAATAAAATATGGAAGGCAATTTATAGGTTAGATTATTAGTTTTAAGGAGCTTACTCATGATTGATACAAGAAACTAGAATAGAAGGAATCGAAGGATACTTTTCTAGTATCTTTAAGTCTATAGGATCTCTTATTCCTTCATGAATTGGACAATAATTTTACATTAAAATATTGACATTTCCATAAGATATTGGAATTGCAATGTATGACAATAAAGAAGTTAATTATCATTGTCTTTAGCCTTTAACAAGGGTAAATGTCACCCTTTTAGAAACTTTTTTTTTCTTAGTATGAAAAATACATTTATCAAAAGAAGAATAATATGTTATTATAGCATGTACAAATAATTGAATCAAATTAATTAACAATATCTAAATAATTCACCCTTAATATCTTTTCCAGAATTTATTTTGCTGCTACTAATAATAATGTGTTACATCTAATTTAATTGAATTACTTTTGATTTCTCTAGATATCTTTTGGATATCTAGACTTATATGCAACAATTTTATTAGTATATGATCACTTAGATTATTCAATCCTTGTAATAGTTTAATATAAATAGTATTGTAGATATACTACAACACCCATAAGAGCAATCTCTACCTAAACAGAAAGATGAACATACACAATAAAGACAACATAGTCATTTTAATGTGATAACTAACTAAAAAATAAGGTATATATTGCTTTTATCGATTTATTTACCATAAAATTGACAATGGAAGCCAATTCCCCTTAGTCTTTTTTACCTACATACGGTCTCAATAGTCGGCCCATATCTTGCTAAGTTTGATTGGTTACAAAATGATATTGAAAATAATACAAAAAATTGATTGTTTCTTTCTAACTTATTCACTTGTATCTAGTTGTTGATAATTCAATCCACTTTTTCTTTTTAAGTTTATAAGTAGCCTCTTTTGGAAGAAAGGAAGTCTCGATGATAGTTTTGTTTTGAACTTCCTAATCTTATACTAAACATCGATAGTTAGTTGGTGACCTACGTAGTTGAGTTGATTGTTGAAACTCTCCTTAGATAATTTAAGGGGATTTATGTCATCTTGATGATCATATAATTAATCTAACTTGTGCCTTTTCCTTAAGTATTGTGTTTGCATAGATTCAATGTATTGATTTATACTTCAATTAGCTAATTCGAGAAGAGCTTATGTAATAATTATCAAGATTTTTTTGTATTCTCTTTAATTGTATCCATCTCGAGCTTAGTTATTTCTTTTTAGCCCATGTTTTTAATTCTTAACATTAGTGTTTGCAAGTTTTCATATAGCATTGACCAAACCTAAATTTTAGGTTAACTATACATCCTCGATCTTAGTGTGATATTTTAAGTTCTAGCAATGATGATTGATTAATTCTTAGTCCATTGAGCCTTATTAGTCTTTTATCAATTGGTTAATGTCAAATTTAATACTATGCTTTGCCCATCTTTATTGGCCAAAAAAAAAAAAAAAAGAAAAGAAAAGAAAAAAGAAGAAGAAAAAAATAGAAGCACTTTGCCCATCTTTTCATTTTACTAACTAAAATTCAAAAATGTCAATTTAGTACTTGAACTTTGGCCATTTTTACAATTAATTACTTGAACTTTGTTCTTTTTTTTTTTTTAGGATAAACTATTTAAACTTTGTCTATTTTTACCATTAGTTACCTAGTTTAGGTATTGTAAATGACATTGAGAGTTTATAGGTAGTAAATTGACATTTTTAAACTTTAGAAAGTTCATAATGAAAATAGGTAAAGTTTAGATACCAAATACAACATTTGCCATCCAATACATCGATTTATATGATTGTAAATATGCTTCTAAGATTTCCTTTAGACCTTTATCTTTTATCCTAATTCAAACTAGATTTAAAAAGGTAAAAGCTTGAGACTCTTACAAAATTGTGCTTTGAAGTTTCATTTTTTCTCTAAAAAGAATTGTAATAAGAGTTCTTGTTGAGCACTAAGGTTGCATTTACAAAGAAATAACATGTTAGGGCTTTCCACTTTGTGTGATTAGAAGTAGCATTTGGTCTCTTGGTTATTTACTTTAATAGCTTTACTAAGATGGTAACTCACTTAAATAACATCATATAATATAGTAAAATCTTCATAATTATAAGTCATACAGACATTATATGTGTTTGCCTAGCTAGAATGTAAGTTAACGAATCTAGAGCTTTTAAAAATTGAAGAAACTCGACTAACTAAACCTTTATTAAGTTAATTGGAATCTCCTTAAATTAAATTATGACATGAAGCACTTTTTATAAGCATTAATTGTATTCATCCAAGATTATCTATTCATTTTTAGGCATCAGTATCAATTCTTAACCTTACTTTTTGTAATCCCATAAAGTATGGATTAAATCCAAATTCCAAGTTGATAATACCTCTTTTTTAGGATTAACCAATGATATTTTATTATGTTCCTTAGTTGATTCATAGTCCAACAAATTTTGTTTATTCATCTACTCAATCGATTCATATGATTGCATGCATGCTTCTAAAATTTTAATTCTATGCTTAATTCAAAGGACCATTACTTAGATGCTCTAACTTGGTTGGCTTTAGAACTAATTTGTTCTTCTGAAAGAATTGCATATTCTTGTTTGAGTAGTTTTGCTATAAGAGAACCACACTTATATTAATAGACTTATTAGGGCATTCTATCTGTTATGATGAAAAGTAGTGTTTCTAATCATAATTATTTAGTAAAGTTTGTGTTCAAGGGGTCACCTATAAGCAATTATGCATGCATATACATAGACACACATCCACAAATGCATAGACATACATGCATAAACATATGCATATATATATATATATATATATATGCATAGATATGTACAAATACATGAAATGTATATTATTTTCTCTATCAATTTTATTGTGTATGTACTTGTTATATCTATAGTTACAATTTATTTGAAAGTAATGTTGGATTTATAGTTGAATATTATTCTTAAGTATTAATTAATAGGAATGTAAGGACTACAAGACATAATATACATATGTTTCAACAATAGTTAGCACACTATTCTAACTTTAGAAATATTTATCTATTTGATAATTTTTTTTTTCCTAATTTGTCACCGCTACAAACTTATGTTAGTACACTTACCCTTCGTTCATAATCATTTGTTTTGGCTAATATTTTTGTAAGCTTTTTCTTATTTCTTACCCATCAATTGATGCATAACTTGTAAAATTGTTTTATCACTATGACAAATTTTGGAATTATTGATAATACACGTAGTGTGAGAAAATAAAAATCTCGCAAGCAAGGGCTCTTACAAGAAATGATGTATCACATAAGAAAATAGATCCAATCCATTTATTTTCCTCAATTTATCCCTTTGGGATGTTACCATGTATAATCAACGGCTAAGATAATAAGAAAGACAATTATGTCATGATGACATCATAAGATATCTAGAAAATCTCAACTATTTATACTTAAATCCAATTAATTGCGTACCTACCCATATGTATCATTCACATCTATGCATATGCTAAAAAATAATATTGCACATTTTCTTCTATGACCTTTCATCTATCCCTACAAAGAAAGAAGGAAAAGAATGAGACTATTTTAGAAGTTACTTAAGATAATAAAAAATAGGATTTCATATTTCTAATTTTCTACTTAGGAAGATAGGGCATCTCGTAGTAGATAGATATGTAGGAAATCAAATAGCAATGAATAATAGTATAAGGTACTCTCCTTCTATCGAGGACATAACAATGTTTTATTGCATTCAATTTCTTCCTAAAAAGATTGGACTTTGATATGGAATTGCATATTCCCTTCTAAGGTGAAACTTTTCTATAGAGAGTAATACTTTCTTCTCTCTTAACTTGTTTAGAATTGAATAAAAGAGGAATTGTAGCATAGTATGTGTTCTAGATGTAGATTAATAATGAAACCATTCATAATGCTTTGATAAGTTGCCTAAAAATTAGTAATACTATATAAGAACATAGCAAATAAGGGAGTTGGATAGTTCTTTAGATGAATTAAATTTTATGAGATGAATCACAGTGAATTGTTCCTTAAGGAAAAAAAATGTTCTTCCATCAAATTAATTTGCTTTAAGCATTATGCTCAGGAAAATTTGGCAATAGAGAAATAAAAAATTACACAATCCTAATGCCTAGACAACAAATCTAAATAAATTAATAAGGACCTTATCCTATGAATTTTGGTCATATTAAAGAAGTCAAGATAAATTTATTAGATTTAATGTAACAATCTTTCTATCTCCTTTTCCTCTTAAATGGATTAAATTGAATAATGATGGATTTCGGTCAAAACAACCATGCTACCATTGAGTTGTTTTGTGAGATCATAATATAAGATGGGTTGTTGAATTTGCTAGAAAAATTAGATGCCTTGTATGCTAACAATTAAGTTGTGGGATTTACATGGGTGTTTGTTTTATTACATCAGTATGAATACGTTATATATTGAAACTTGTATCGATTCGATTGCAATTTACTATCTCTTAAAGGATAATTTCAACCATAAATTACCCTATCATAATGTGGTTTTGGATTTTAAGGCAAAGCTCTCCCTCCTTAGGTAGTAGAAGCTTGAATTGAACCAAGGGAAATCAACTCTATTATAGATACTCTTGCTAGCTAGATGCAAAAGGAAGATGCAAGTTAAGCTAAATATTTTGTCCCATTTATGTTTTAATTAAGCTTACTTAAGCAAGACTTCAAATTATGGTTCGTATAAAGAGAAAAGAATTGTTCATTTAATGCCTTTATTTTGCCTTTGCTTGCTTGCAAGAATACTAGAGCACATAACTCCTTGACTCTTGAGCTGAACTCTGTAAGAGTAACAAGCTTAAATTTTGGTTCATGTAGATGGTAGTTTATTTTGTGAATATAATGTATTGTTCTTACCAATATATATATATATATATATATGTAGTATAAAGTACCATGAAAATTATATTCAACATAATATGTGATATAATAATGCATTGATAATATATATCTATAGCTTACAATATATTATATAAGATATAATGGATAAAATAAAAAAGATACGACATATGTTGGTTGAAATTTGCACTAAGAAATAATTCCTGAAAGAGAAATAAATTAGGCTTTGGGAGTATCAAGGCTTGATGGTATGGCTACTCTAATGCCTAAGTTAGAATTCTTAAGTGTTTTAGAAATAAGTATGTGGGTAAGTAGTAAGACCACGTAGAGAGTTCTTATAGTAGTTATATTCCCATATTTATAGGTCTTTATTCGATAACTAAAGTGGTAGAAAATTGAACTGCCTAAGATACATGGCGACTTCTTAATTTAGTCATGTGTTGGTTGTCTAGGAAGTGGGTGGATGTGCAATTGCTAAATTGTTCACTCCATTCCTTTTGAATTCAAATATTTAACCAAGGTAGGCCAAGCTTTATAGCCCATCGCACTGCTAAGCCTAGAGTCTTCTTAGTCATCAAATTAAGTTGATAATGCGGTCATAGCTAAGTGGAACCAATTCAGCAGAGTGTGAAACTAGGATAGTAGAGCACCGAACAATCACTAAAGAGGGTGAAAATCCATTGACATTATTTGTCCCCTGACTTCCATGGTTAAGGATTTGGGTATGGGAGTAAACTTAATTCTTTCTTATGCGTCGAGTGGGCAAGCAAGCATTTCAGCCTACTCTTTTTACTTAGCTTGTATAATTACCGAGGAAAGATGTCTAGCCATCTACAAACACATCCCCCTTCCTCAATCAGTTATATTCTATAACAAATTTTTAGTTTAATGGTCATGACCCCTTGTTTTCTTGCCAATTCATCTATCATGTGCATGTGCGTAACAACGGTAGAATCAATTATCATTACACTGTGCACTCTGCAATTGCTAGTAGCATTACATCCATTAGATCTTGTCAGTACACATGTGTCCTTCATCTATGCATCGTAATCAAGTCACATTTCAATCCCAAGAATAGCCTTTAGTTCCCTAAAAAACAAGTTGCACCTAAGCAATCCATATAAAATCCTCAGAATTGAGAGAATAAGCTTTCTTTCAATCATTTACCCTCTCAAAGTGTGTTTTCAACATCGCTCTACGGTGTTGCCTTATTTTCCTTTCTTTTCTCAAATTCCTCAAAAAATTCTCAAGCTCTTTAGATATTTCAAATCGATCAAATATAAGTAGAAGTAGAATTTGTTCTAGTTCAAATGACTTTGAGGCTACTCCTTCTTCCCCCCATGAAGCGACTAGGTCGGCTTCGGTGTCTAGTGGCTTAACTAATAGTGCCATAGAAGGGTATGAAAAGCTTGCTCATATTGAAACATTACCAATAGATGTTTTCCCTGATGACGAAGATGATAGGATGACTGTAAAGTAACTTTAAAATAATGTTTTATGTGATATTATTACATCTGATGGAGTTGAAATAAGTGTTATTAAAGGAGTTGTAGCTAAGTATAACAGGTATTGTAAGTACCTTCCTGTAAAGTGGAAATTACATTGGCTTAAGAAGGATAAGAGGGTTTGTTTTCTTGTTGACTGCAAGTCTTATGTATACTTAAAATATTTGGAATTTGGTTTACGTTTGCCTTTTCTTGATTTTTGAAAGTCATTTTTCAATTATTTAGGTGTTGTTGAGCATGTTTTCCCCAAATACTTATAGGATTTTAGTTGCTTTTGAGATAATCTGCAAGGAGATAGAGGTTAGGGCTATTGTGCAACATTTTAAGGTTTTTTTTTTTTTCTTTTAACAGTAAAACACTAGACAGATGGGGTTTTATGTGGCTACTTGATATGGTTGAAAGTTCATGAATGGTTTAGAATTTAAGATCCACCATTGGTACGATAAGTATATATCAATTAGGTCGAAAGTAGATCTAGACTTTTTGGAGTAGATGGTTGGAACCTATTAGGACCAAGGATATAAAGTTACTGCCAAATGATGCTACTTCTACAAAGAAAATTCAAGATAGGTTACTGAGAAAGAAGCTACTCTACAATAGGAAGATTCTTTGAAGTCGTATAAGAGAAGTTTCCATCCAAACCGAAGAAAATTGCCATTAGGAAGTTAGCCAAAAATCTTGACCAAGTAACTATTTTTTATACTATCTCTAATATAGCATTAGTAGACTCTACTGTTGCTAGTTTAGAGTTGTCTGAGCTGACCTTTCTATAAGGTTCGGGGAAGAGGAAGGGTAGGGTACTTATGATGGATTCTCTTGCTAAGAAATCAAAAGGTTCGAAAGATAGCACGAATAAGGCTTCCTAGTTAAGTGCAAAGAAAGGTCTTAAGATTTATTTTATCGAGTTTGTTCTATAAACTTAAGACAATTATTACTACGTACCATGTTGGAGTCAAACAATTATAAACACTGATTTTGCCTTAAGAGACAAGAGAAAGTCTCTAGCGTTGATGGAGGGGATCATTCTCCCTAAGAACAAGAGCATTATGAAGAGTGACGTCGAGAGAACTGGTAGTGGCTTGAAAGGCTACATTACACAAAGTTATATAATGCAAGCTTCTAGCTGTTTGAAGTGATTCAATTTGCAATGGTTATATGGTTGCTGATCTTTATCATCTTTACTTTTGTAGGAGAGTAGGCCTATCATGATGGTATTAATGAGGCCAAAGAAGAGATAAAAAAGGTAGATATTGCGTTTGTTCTCGTTGTTCTATGTGATCTTGAAATATGATATTTTGGTGTATTCTTATAGAAGGTTGGGGGGGCTTATAATGCCTACAAGGCACTAACAATCATGGCCAATGATGCAAGGATCAGGGTTGAAATGGAAGCTAAAAAACTTAAAGGGAAACTAAAGTCCTAGCAGGGAGTGCATAGGGGAAGTATCTAAGAAATTCTTGACTTAAAGGCATAAAATGACAAGTTGTTCAAGGAGACTTAAGAATTAAAGGATCAACTTCGAGAAAGAAAGGAGAAATGTTAGACCCTAAGATAGACCATTGTCTCTATGAGTGAAGAAGAGGATAAGCTAAAGGCTCAAATAAAAAATTTGGAGATTAATAACTCTAATCTTTAAGCCTAGGTTACTGAATTAGAGTAGGCTTTTAAGGCGAAACTTTCCATGGAAGAAGCCTTAGAGATCATCACAACAAGTAGATGACACTAAAGGTTACTTTAAAGAAAGTTATTAAAAGGGGTAGAGCTTATTAAGGAGGAAATGCTGAAGGCCTACCTTAATTATGAACTTTCTTACCTTGACTTTACTGACATTGATAATGAAAAAGTTGTGAGTGACAGCAAAGAAGATGTCAATGTCGAGGAGGAAGGTAATGATCAGGAGAAAATTGGCAATTTCCCTATAATTACTGAAGACCCCTTGCCTATTGAGGAACTTGCTCCAAAAGAAGTACCTCTTGTTCTAGTAGAAGTGCCCCATGCCAATTAAGACACCAACCTAATCAATGCTACCAAAGACAACAATTCCAAAAAACAATCCAGTTGAACTATTTACTTCTGACTCAAACTTTATCAATTTGGGTTGCCGACCTTTGTGTTTGTAACTTTGTTGAACTCATTTTTATTTTTTTGTCAATGCCTTATGCATGTTTAATTCCTATAAGTTTTATTTCACGTACTAAGTTTAAAATATGATGTTTACCTAAGAAGGCTTTAAGCGATTCATGCTCAAATCCCCATTTGCATTAGGGTAATTAAACACTTTATCTGTTAACCCTATAGGTGTGGATTTAACAAGTTTGTTAATCATATTAGATTAGAAATTATCATGACTGTCTAAGTTTGTTAACTGAACTAGATTAGAGTTTACGAAGATTAGTTAAGTCTATTAACCGTGTTAGGTTGAAACTTGTTAAGACTACTTAAGCTCGTTGACCATATAAGGTTGAACCTTCCTAAGCTTGTTAACCATACTAAGTCAGAACTTTATTAGAACTAGCTTACTGGACATATAGGCTTGAACTATGTTCTCCGTTAATCATAATCTAACTAGGATTAGTTAAAAGCATCAACGCAATGTTATGTAATAGATTAGAGAACAAACTTTTCATTTCATTACAATAAGGGCTATTGCCTTACATGGTTCTAAAATAACTGTTGACTGCTAAATCACTAGATCAACATACTTTGAACAAGAAATCAAACACAACTATTCAAAATACAGCTTCAAATTCTTGGCATCTTATGCTTAAGGGAAGACTTACCTATCTAACCTCTCTAATCTATAGGCTCCATTCCTTACAATCTCTTAGATTCATACGAGGTCTTCCCAATTAGCTAAGAGTTTCCCTTGCTTATCTCGTGTGCTTATTGCTTCCATCTTCATGCAAACCAAATCTCCAGGTCGGAAGACTTTATGCTTGACTTTCTAATTATAATATCGTACTACCTTATATCGATAAGGGGTAACCTTCACTTTGGCGATGTCTTGTAGTATCTAGATTGGCTGTTAGGCTGACCAAACGCCATGATGTCAAACCTTTGCATACAAAAATTAGGCAGTTCCAACTAGATCGGCTGGACAACCTCTGACTCAAATGCCAGTTTGAATGGGGTTTCCCCTGTTGATGTTCTATGGGTAGTCCTGTATACGCTTAAAAAATAAGGGAGCTCATCAACCCATTTCCCCTTCACTTGATCAACTCTTCACTTTAAGCTATATAATATGGTTTTATTAACAGCTTCCACTTGTTAGTTCGTTTAGGGATGAGCAACTGAAGTGTAATTTAGTTGTATGACCTACCTCTTGCAAAAATCTTGGAATTTATCATTATTAAACTATGGATTGTTGTCAATGATAATTATGTATGGGACCCTAAATCTTGCCAAAAAAAAAAATTTGATACAAATGATTTAACCTTCTACTCAGTTATCTTTTGCCATTGCCTTAACTTCAATCCAATTGGTGAAATAATCCACTACAACTATTACGAACTGTTGCTGTTCGATGGCCTTAAGGAAAGGTCTAAGTATATACAATCCTCATTGAGTGAAGGAATAAGGGTTGGTTAAGCTATTTAGTTCTCTTGATGGTTAATCGCTTAATACTTTGTGTTTTTGACATTGTAAGCACTGTCAAACTATGCTTTTGGCATTCTCCTTCATGGTCAGCTAGTAATGGCAGAGCCTTAATGCTCGAATTTACAGTATTTGAGCCTTGACGTGGTTACTACATAATCTTACAGGCTAATAAAAAAGAACTTGTTGAGCTTCCTTAGATAAGGCAATGAAGATATGGTTGATTGAAGCTACGCTTGTTGAGCTCGTCATCAATTATGGTATAGTTTGTGGCTTGATATATAGGCCTCCAAGCCTACTTCTTGTTAGAGAGAAGTATTCCATCCCTTAGATACTCGATGATAGGATCAATCCAAGATTTTTCCTTCAGATAAGGCTGCACTTCACAACAATGTTCTAACACCTCTAGGCTTTTGCTTGGTAAATACTTAATAAAGAGTTTATCATTCAAGTATGGACGCGATGTACTAGCTAACTTTGATAGTTTATTCATGGAGATATTCTATGTTCTCGGATCTTCATTATGGTAAATGATGAAAATTCCTCTATGAGCATTTGTACTATGGTTAAGTACTTCCTCATTACTTTCTCTTTTGTCGCATAATTTCCTTTTACCTTATTAACGATTAATTGCAAATCTAAGAACACTTCAATTTTCTTAGCTCTAAATTCCTTTGCCAATCTTAGTTTGTCGATTAAGATTTCATATTTAGCCTCATTGTTGCTTGTTGCGAATCTAAATTTCAGTGCATATTGAATTTTCACATTATATGGCCCTTGTAAAATAAGTCTTACTCCACTGCCTTCTCACATCGAAGAGCCATCTACATACAAATTCCAAAAAGGTTTTCAAATAGCTCGATATTATCCTCTTCACCCATGAATTTTGGTACAATGTCTATCAATACTTGTGCTTTTAGTCTCGTTCTAAGTTTATACTAAACACCATAGGCACTCAATTCAAGAGCATACTTCATCATTCTCCTTGAAGCATTGAGTTGTTTCAAGGTTTACTGTAGTAGTTGATCTATAAGAACTAAAATTTGATAAGCTTCAAAGTATGGCTTCAACTTCCTAGCTAATATCACTATACCCAACATAAACTTTCTAATTTTGGTATACTGCTACTCTGGGCCTTGCAAGATGTGGCTCACATAGTAATTGGTCGATGTTCCTTCCCCTCTGTAGGGACCAACATAGAGGAAAGAGCTCGGCTACTAATGGATAAATAAAGGAACAAATCTTCCCTAATGATAAGTTTTAAAAATACTTATAGAGATGATAAGAAATTCTTTAACTCCTTGAATGTAGCCTTGTACTCAAAAATCCACCTAAACTCCTTGAGATTTTTCAAGACTTTGGAAAACTAAGCACATCTATTTCAACTCTTTAAGAAAAAATTATTCAGGGTGGCAATTTAACCTATTAATTCCTAGACTTCCTTGATCATACTTAGGGACTTCATATTTTTTATAGCCTCAATCTTCCTTAGGTTTGCTTGAATGCCTTGTAGGTCACCATATAACCCCAAAACTTTCCTAATGTGGCTCTAAAAATGTATTTCTATGGGTTCGGCTTCATGTTATACCTCCTTAATGTTTCAAAAGTTTTGCAAAGGTCAGTAAGGTGCTGATCTTCTTCCTTGCTTTTAACTATCATGTCATTGACATATACCTTGATATTTCAATGAATTTGAGATTTAAACATCTTTGTCACAAGTCTTTGATAGGTCAGACTAGCATTTTTCAGCCTAGAGGCCATGACTATATAGCAATATGTTCTAAAATTTGTGACAAATGAAGTGTGCACCTCGTCCTCTTTCTCTATCCTAATCAGGTTGTATCTAGAAAATGCATCTATGAAGTTAAGCAAAGCATGTTTAGTGGTTGAATCCACCGTCTAGTAAATCTTCAGTAGGGGAAGGCATTCTTTAGCATAAGCCTTATTCAAATTAGTGGAGTCTATGCACATACGCTATTTGCCGTTTGACTTCTTGACTAGCACATAATTGGTTAGCTATGTTGGGTAAGGCTCTTCTCATATAAATCCTACTTTCATCAATTTCTAGACTTCTTCTCCAATTGTAGCTTGCTGTTCAAGGCCAAAATGCCTTTTCTTCTATTGAATAACTTTTGCATTAGGATTTATTTCCAATTTATGTGTCATGACTTCTCTCAGGATAGTTGGCATATCTAAGGGGGTTTACGTAAACATATCAACATTATCTTGAGGGAATTTTATTAGATCTTATTTAAGCTTCACTAGCAATGGCTTCTCGACCTTAGTGGTTTTATCTAACTCATTTTCGAGTTGTATCTCCTTAACCTCTTCTTCGACATTCTCTATATTGCTTGGTCTTCCTTTAGGATTCACCTCAATGTGGAAAACTTCCTTATGCTTAAGCACTCTCAAATATAGCAACTTTGCCAATTATTAGTTTCCTTTACAAACTTTAACCCCTGTAGGAGTAAGGAACATGGCCTTCAAATGCATAGTTGAAGGAATTATGACAAACAGATTTTGACATGGTCGGCCTATGATCATATCATAAGGTAACCAACATTTGACGACAAGGAAGTTTACTTTGCCTTCAGCTACATTATCATCATCTCCAATTTGGATTGGAAATGTGATCACTCTAATCACTCGTATAGGCTGATTGTTGAAGACTTACAAGTCATAGTCACAGGATCTCAATTATGCTTTAATCTTTGGCTTCATCTGATCAAATGCATGCTAGAATATAATATCGACTGAACTTTTCATATCAATTAAATTTTCTTGACTTCAATGTTTGTGATCCTCGTGCTAATCACTAGCGCACCATTGTGAGGCCTTTATATACCTTCGAAATCTTTCTCTATGAAGGAAATGGAATTGCTAACCTTTATTTTCTTGTTAAGCACATTGTAAACATAATTCATAGCATTAGTTGAGCTGGAAGAGTAGGACTGACCTAAGTTATAGGTTTTACCAATAATGGTGTTTATAACACTATTTGGGGCCCTGTTGTTGTTGGCTCCTTCTCTCACCTCCCTTTTAGCCTAAGGAGGCTGATCATCTTAGTCTTGCTCATCTCTTCTCCTATGTGTTGGTTGTTTGATGTTCTTGGAATCATGAGCTAGGAACTTTCCCATATAACCTCTTTGAACCACATCCTCAATAGTGTTCTTGAGTTGTATGCACTCATCTGAATTGTGTCCTTTGTCACAAAAGGACATAATAGAAGTCATAATACTTTTTTGAATTCCTTCATGGTGGGTTTTCCCTCATGCGTTTAGGCCATTGCAATACCTTCTAGTTCCGTACTTCCATTAGTATGTATGATATTGGGTGACTACAACAAGTATGAATAGAATAGGTTAGAAATTGTGGCCTTTTCCTTTCATTATTATGCCCTTTTAAGTATTGATCATCTTGACCAACAACTTAGTCTTTTGCGCTCTTTTTCTTCTTGTCGCTCTTTTAATCAATTCTATTTGGTAGACCTCATGTAGAGCTTTTATATTATCTTCTTGTTAGATGTAAGAAGTTGCCTTGGCATTGAACTCCACTAATATTTTCAATTTATTTTTAGCTAAAGACTTAAAGAAGTCTCCGTAGGGCTTCACTCCATTGATTATTGCATTTAAGGTGAGGCTCATGTCCAATTCATGGATTTGAACCATCTTGGCCATAAATTAAGCTAAGTATTCCCTAATTAATTCATCAGATCTTTACTTGATAATGTTAAGGATAGAAGAATCCTTAATAGGAAGTTTGCTTGCAAGGAAGTGCTATAGAAACACCTCTATTATGCCCTTGAAACACATTATACTATTTGGCTTTAAGTGCTTTACCATGTACTTATGACGTTTCGTAATGTTGAGGGGAATGCTTGATAGGTCATTGTGTCACTTAAGTCGTGCAACTTGGCGAGAGTGCAGTAGTATTCAAGGTGATCCTTAAGCTTTTTTATCCCATCATAACTTTCAAATTGTATAAGCTTGATATGTGGAGGTATTGCTTCTTCAAGGATTTCTAGGATACATGGGCTCTTCTTTATGATAAACTGCCGATTAGTTGATGTAGGGGTGCTTATATGTGAAGGATCGGCATAGTGTGTTTGTTGTGGTTGCTTTCCTTTTTCTGCTTTCTTAGGCATAGGGGCTAGAGTTTCATGTCCTAATCTAACCTGTTTGCTTGTCTATTTTGGAGAATGATTCGAATTAGCAAAATCCTTAGCACCGTTGTTCTCATGCTCATGATTTTGATTAGGCAAACTATTCTTTCAAATCAAATTTAAAATCTCATCATTTTTCTTGTACAATTTTGATTTTCTTTAGCAAATCAGTGCAAAATTAATCCAATCTAGCCAACCGATCTTTATCAAGGTGTTGCCTACTCTTTCTTCCCTCCCCCTATCCTTCCAACCTGACAACTACTAGGATGCAATTCTAGCACCAATACTTTTAGTAATTCGTATCTTAGCCATCGTTTAAATGATTCAAAATAGATGGCACCAAAATGTTATCAATTGAAATTCGTACCAAGTAATAATTCTTGAAAGAGAGAAACAGACCAGGCTTTGGGGGTACTAAGGCTAGTCTAGTATAGCCATTATGATACTTAAGTCAAAATTCTCTTAAGTTTTTTAGAAATAAGTATGTGAGTAAGCAATGAGAGTGTATAGAGAGTTCTCACAATAGTTGTGTTCCCACATTTATAGTCTTATGTTTGATAATTAAAGTGGTAGATAGTTGAACTACCTAAGATACATGGCCACATGTTAATTTAATGTGCCAGATGTCATGGGAGGTAGATGGTTGTGTAGTTGCTAAATTGTTTGTACCAGTCCTTTTGAAATCAAATATTTAACCAAGGTAGGCCGAGATTTCTGGCCCATTAGACTGCTAGGGCTAGAGTCTTGCTGTTCATCAAACTAGGTTAGCAATGCGGTTACGGCAAAGTGGAACCAGGGTGGCAGAATGTGAAGCTAAGATGGCAGAGCGCTAAGAAATCACTAAGGAGGGTGAAAATTCACTAACATTAGTATATATGTAGATTCTTGAGTTGCAACAATTGAGTAACCAAATGGATAAGGTGGAGTTTCACATTAGAGACGATGCTCTAAAACACTTCCATATGTCACTAATATGAGGGTGTTTGGACTACCTAAAATTGCTTGCTCCTCCTCCCCGCTTCTTTCTTTCTAAGTCATCACATGTAGACGAGTTTAGGATAGGCCATAAGAACCCAAATCCCATTATGTTGCCCTAATAAGATACCTAAAACCTATTAAAAACTCCATAGGGTTTTTAAGCCCAAACCTAAAACCCGATAGTATAGTGTTTGGTTACTCTATTAGGGAAGCTAGGTGGTTTTTAGGTGTAGCGTTAAAAACAATAAGATACTTGAACCTTAACTAAACTTAGCCCCATCTATTTCATTTCTTTTTTTTACTAATTAATTATTTAATATGAAATTATTTTATCGATTAATTTTGTAAGCATCATATGGATCTACGCACTTTCATAAATAAATACTAATAGAGAAAGGTTGTTGTACATATGAATTTGTAAAAGTTGAAATATTAATAATGACATATAACGAAAACATGGTTAGAATTTATAAGGACAAATGAAAGAGATAACTTATAAAGAGGGAGGAGACTAAAAATAGGCCAAGATTTAATCATATACAATTAGACTACCTTTAGTCAAGTTTTTCCATCGGGTTTTACTTAAATCTCATGACTTGATTCAAAACACTATAGAGTTTTAAATTAATACCTTAATCTAAAACCTTGTAGAGTATTTATGTAATGCCCCCTCTCTCAAGGCGTCCACTAATGTTTTTTTTTTTAACACTTCGTACCTAAGAGATGATTTGTTATGCCATCCTCAACTTAAGGATAAGGCTAAAACTGTAACAAATCTATTAGCTCAAACTCTACTATACAAATTTCCAATAAAACTTCTTTCAATTAATACAAAATAACACAGCGGAACTTTATAAAATATGAGTCTCATTCAACATATCACATTTCACTTCACCTTTCAAGTCAAAATCCAACTAAGACAATTAACTTTTACCTTTAAAACCTTAATACTAAAAAACTAAGAGTAGCACGATGACCTTCTTGCAAACTTGCTTCCAAGAACTTGATCTAAAACTTTGTAGCTAATCATTCTCTCTTTTACCTAGCCTAACCCCTAAGTCTTGGTTTGTTTTTATCTTCAGTACCTAAGGTTAGAAAAGTTAACCCCTCAGCTCTGGTTTTGAGCCAAGTAAGTATAAAACTAAACATAGAAAGCATAACAATCAAGTATTCTAAATCATAACAAGTAGTATATACCTTATATTTGATAATTTTAAAATCATTGACAATACAGTACATTTAAGTCATCAAACTATTATCAAGCACATTTGCAACGATTCATGCCTCATATGAATCTCATGATAATACACATGACATGCATCAGTACCAATATGGTATGCTCTTTCAATTTACTCATCTAATTAGTCAACATACTCAAGCATCTGGATACAACGTCCAAGAACCTAGAGGCAATGAGGAGCTTCTTGGGAGTAGAACCTCAAAAACTAAAAAAAAAAATAGAAACCACATGTTGTGGTTTAGAAATCTAGCATATAGCCAGCCTAACTGAAATAACCTGAAGTAGCTAGGATTGATTGAGAAATGCATCTATATGCTCAAAACCCAACTTGGCAATATCTTAAGTTGAGAAGGCTTGACTCGTAGGTCCATTTCATGCTATGCCATGAATGCATTCAAACAATATATTTAGCCCAACTAAGTATGGGTTTTAAATCAACCTAGCTAAGTATAACTTTCACCAAGTATAGTTTCTAGGTTAATTAAGCCATCAATGAATTCCAGCGAAATACTAAAAACCAAAAAAATGGCAACAAAGACTAGCTTTTAGCCTAATAGTTACATATTACAATTGCATACATGGTATGGTATAGAACTCACCACTTTTGCGCAAAGTCAAGTTATCTTGGTATTTACTCAATATCATCCAAGATTTACCAAATCACAAGCATAATATAATGAATGATCACATAAGGCAAACATTTTCCTCAACCAAGTACAATTGCATCACTAAGGGCAACTAAGTTACATTTCTTGTAAATCTTAATCCATTATCAGAAGCACAAAACTCAAGAACTATAATATGCCAAGCAAAATTTTATCACAAATTGTATCAATTTAAAGTATAAGTACTTCAATCCATGCGATACACTTAAGCGCATCTTATGGCTACACACAATAAGCTAGCAAATAATCTACATTTTTTGCCATTGTATAACACGAAGCAACCAAGTAAGGGATACTTACTTGGCCTTAGTGGTCTATTAAATGAATAAGCTTAGGTTCACCATCAAATTCTATTCACCATATCCTTTTCCATTTCTTATTTGTTTTTGGTGTTCTCTATATCATCACGGTCTTCTTTATAATAGACTTCTATATAACACAACAAAGGGCTAAGGTTTATGAGTCTTAAGGCATCAATAATACTTTTAATTCACTATGATTTATGGTTACGTTATCATAGTTGATAGATTAATAAACTTTACCTATACATTTGTATAACATATCTAGAGTACGTACCAAAAGAATACGGTGATGCTATGTATATATACAGTTCATAGGCATCTTATATTGCCACATTAATAAAGTACATATATACATAGAATATAACTAATGGAAAAACATATACTTTATAAACAATCTTTTGCATGTTACATTGGCTTACATATATATATATATATATGATCCTAGGATTGTATTAATATTACTAATATTATAGTTTATATGGAAAATGCAAAAGTGTCTCATTATATAGATGTGTTCAAAATATATTACCAATACTACTATGCGGTTTTGATTGTTTTGAAATATAAAATACGTTTAAATTTCGAAACAATTATCATAAGAGATATCTTCCATGAAGGTCATAAATATCCCCTTATCACATATTTATCCAAAATTAGCCATTATGAAGCACATAGTGGCTAAGTGTATCCATTTAATCTATTATTACTTTGTTGTAATTTTCACTAAACCTGGATTATACTCTTTGTTTCCATCAAAATATCAAATCTTACTACATCATAGAATTGGCAAGATTATAAAAAGTTCCTTATAGTAATTAAAGCCATTTGTATGCTACTCGTATAATAAATAGCATGAACACCAATTAAATTCACTAGAATACTACCTCAAATTAGAGAATAAAACTAAAATTTGGCTCACCTTATATTTTTAGGGCGTCGTTTTGGATCCCAAAGTCTCCACCGAGTGCTCTAAGACATATACATCTCAATGGTTTGGCTACCTGTAGTTATTATAGTCTTGCGGTTGCGAAGAACACACCAACGTATGTAGTTTGTCTATTGAATCAAGCTTGACCTGCTTCTTTCAATATTTTCTCCCAATATTTCCTAAAATAATTTTAAGAGGAATCCTACTCTCCTAAATTTCTATTTTCCTAATATCCAGCTACCATACTCCCTCAATATCAGTTATGATGGACTTATATTGCACTTGGAGTTAGAGAAAATGGATCAATGAAATCCCCATGTCCTTTTCCCACTTTTTGCAAATGAAATCACCCTTACACATACAAACACACACCTACACACACATACACATATATATATATTAGAGAGAGAGAGAGAGTTTGATGGCGGTGGGAGTTTGCTTTATGTTCAAGCATATTAAGTCGGTTGACAATTCTTCATCTGTAAGGATTGAAAATGAATTGCGGCAAGCGATAGAATGTTACTATAGGCCATAATAATAATAATAATAATAATAATAATAATAATTATTATTATTATTATTATTATTATTATACTAAATGTGTATCTCCTCATTGTTGGATTTGTTCCATTCTATCCTCAAATTTGCTTGTTATTATACAATCGAGCCAACAAATTTTAAGGAATCAAAATTTGGCTTGACCTCAAGCAATCGTCTCCTTTTTTCTTTTTTTTTTTGTTTTATTAGTATTGAGGTAGCATATTGTATTAGGCATTAAATATATCTAAGTATTTATACATGTATGGTACTATGAATTCCCTATGTTACATCAAAGAAACTAGACAATGTTCGTAACCTCAAGTTTCCTTTAACAAAAATTATAGCATAATATATTTTAGTAATTTCTATTTGTTCTTTAGTGTAGTTATAGTAAATTATAGTAGATATTGGCAATATATATGTATACGTACAAACCTCATGAATTTCTTAGATAAAGGGCTTGGAAGTTAATAAGATTTCTCAAAAGATACCCTTAGTGTTGACAAGATAACTAATCCTAAACCTATAAGGCTACTCTCGAAAAGAAAAAATAACCGAACTCAAACTCCTAAAACCTTAAATGACAATCTAAGCCCTAGTTTGACCCCTACATGCAAAAGTCTTACAATCTTATAAACAAATGCCAACAACTAATGTTAACTCCCAAGGTTAACATAATCTAATGAAACTAACCCTAAAACCTAATGGGAAAGAGCTTGATACTCAAAGCCCATGAGAGCTTCTTGAAATCGATAAAGGGCGAGCTAAACCAAAAATAAATATTAGTATAGATAACCCTAACAATAAATTCAAAACCTTAAAATGAATAACATAACTCTTAAATGAACATTCAAATACTAAAATCCTTATTGGAGCCCTAACACATGCGAACTTTTAAAATGATTGTAAAACCCTAATCTAAAGTTGAAAACCCTAATCCAACTATTGTACTCTAATTAAATAGTAAAACTATTCATTAATTAAAGACTAATTGCTTAATTACCCTAAAACCTTAACTAACCTCTAAAACATACTCAAACAGTAATAATTGTCTCAATTCCTTAAACTAATTAGATAAGATGGCCCAATGGGCTTAACCAACTTAATTTGGCACATTAAGCCCTAAACTATACCTAATTAATGTTAAGTGTACAACTAATTAAGATTAAGAAACTTAATTATACCTTAATCTGCTAATTAGGTTTATATGATAATTAACTACAGATCAAGAACAATTAATCATATGAAACCAAAATCGTTATATAAAAATATCTCCTTAAGAATGCCAACGTTATACGTAGAGAGACAATATAAACCCCATAACTTTCGGATCCAAACTCGAAGTCAAATATATGAATTAATAGGTAATCCCTAAAACCGCTGAAGATATAATAATAAATCATATAATAATAAAATGCATAAGTAATACAACTAAACCCTAAATCATAAGTCATAACCTTAAATAATAAGTCGAAAAACCCTAAAGAGAGTAAAACCCTAAAACTTTAATCGTACATGTAAAACCCTAATACGTTGGAAATCTCAAAACAATTGGAAAATATTAATAAACTAAGTAAAACCTTAATTGGAAGTCTGAAACCCTAATTCAACTAATAAACCCTAAGTATATCCTTAAACTATTTGCTAATCACAAATAATTTCTCTAATAGCTTACAAACCCTAAATCGCTAGCCTTATACATCGTCCAAAAACGTTAATCGATCCTAAATAATAAAGGACTCTAACAAACAAATTAATATAGGTCAATAAACTTAATTAAAGTGATAAAATATGACAAGATCCTAATTACACCCTAATTAGGCCTAAATTGCTTAATTAAGTACAATCGCAATTAATTAACTTAATTACCCTTTAATCAATCCACCAACTCTCATTACATCTTAATTATTAGTAAGTCAAACTCAATTAAAAACAAAAGACAAAAGGATTAATTGATAATTAAAGGACACTTGTCCTTAAGGAGACAAAATCCCTCCTTATTAGCAAAAAGCAAATAAGGTACAATAGTACTAAAAAGGGACCATGTACTCTTATCTCAAAGTAGCCACCTCTTGTCCCCCTTAATCCACCTTCAATATCTACCATTTCACTCCTTCAAAACCCTTATTTCAAACCATTCTTCACGCATAGAAAACCCTAGGAAACACTCTAAAAAAACCCAAGCAAAAATTAAAGGAAAAAGGGAAGAAAACAAAAGGAGCTGTTTGACACAACCCCAGCCACTCCACCCCCCCCTAACGCCTTTCAGTCTTAACAATACCACACACCACTAAATGACAAGTCACCACCACCAAAAGATCACACACATACTCTAGTTTCTTATTGACAAACATTTGCTTTCAAAGGAGTAAGTTTCGACTTCGTTTTTGAGTGGAAAATTTGGAACTTGTGCAAGCCAGCTTAAGGTAAAACTTACCCAACTTGATTTTCTTACTCATATAAGTTATACCTATGATATGTTGAGAGTTTAGGGTTAGAGATACTAGATAAACATGTTATAATCTTGTATATGTTATTTTAGAGTCATATAATCACACCTTCATTCACGTACTTAGCTAGTTTATTACTTATATTCTAAAAGTATAAGAGATAATCTTATGTAGATAACTTGAAAAGATGTTGATAAAACAGGATGAAACCCCAACTACCATCTATACCACCCCCTCTTTGATATGTATTCATCTTGTTTTAATCATGTTAGGTAATGTTATTAGCTTAAAACGAGAAGAAATGTAATTAAAATAAGGAAATACACTATAATAAGTATTGGATAGAAAAAAATTAAAGGAAAGCCCAAAAGAACCATACTTGACCACCACTTTCATGAAAGTTTCAAAGCTATCAATTTTGATTTATTACCTTAATAACATGATTATTTAGTGTCAAGTGTAATTTAGGATGTAATTAACCAAGTTAAGTAAGGTAATGATGAGTTAATGGCTTAAATTAGTTAAGTTAGTGATTAAGGCCTTAGGAATAGTGTTAGAAACCCCAATAATGAGATGAACTAGATCTGGAACACTTATTAAAATGGGTTATTTAGTGAACTTATTAGGATATTTGGCCTATTAGAATAAGTTAGAATCAAGTTTAAGGTCCTAGAATTCAAATTAAGCCTAAACTAGCTTAGTTAGTTATTAAAGCCTTAGAAATATGATTAGGAGCCCAATAAATGAAAAGAACTAGATCTGAATCCTAATAGAAAATGGACTTATCTTAAGGCTTCTAATGGACTTATCTTAAGTAGAGTTAGGCTTAAGATCTTAAAATGCAAAATAAGCTGAAAAGCCCCTAAAAGAACAAGAAATAGAGCCTAATAACTTAGTGACTAGATCTTATCCCTAAATTAAAAAGCTCATAAAATAAAGTATAAAAGTTCTATTAAGTCTAAAAGCACATTAAAGCCATCCCTTATAGGCCTTTTAGCAAGCAAGAGCCTTAAACTAGTAAAAAGGGCCTAATTAAGTCCACAAGAGTAACACTAAGGCCCAAATCAAAAGTTATAGAATTTGATAGGAACTTAAACTTAAAATATCTAAATAAAGGGCCAAAAGGTCAAGTATAAGGCCTAACACTCAAAATTAAGCCTAAAGCCTAAGGCCCAAAGCTATGCCTAAATCTTAAAGTAGTCAAACTAACACCATTGACTAACGAATTTGTTTGTCCTAAACTGAATTCTTACGCATCCAAACACTTTAAAAGGACTTCTACATATGAAAGAACACTCAAAAACGATGAAAATTGGCTATTAGAACGTGAAATTCCGACTTAAAATAAGAAAGTTATGACCAAGATACGAAATAAGTGAAAATAGGGAAACTATAGCGAGGCTAGTAAATAGATTATGTTTAAGATGAATCTTATTTACTTTAGTTATCTTACTCAATTGATTTGAGATACCAAGTTGGAGACTATCGAGGACTATTGAGAATACTTGACTTCAAGGCTAAGCGAGTATACCGCACCTTATTTTGCCTTGTTTTGGGCTTGTACTTAGTGCACTATTTAGTTATATATGATAATTGAACTTAATGCATATTGGGGTATATGAAAACTTGTGTGTGCCTATTCTAGTTGACCCATGCTTGCAAAATATTTTAAGATATTTCAAACACCCTTGCTTGCTGCATTAGAACGTAGAGTATTGGTGTGTCTAGAATATACTTGCTTGACCACCACATGAACATTGAATTAATAAATATTCAGCCTCTAACTAAACTAGACATGTATTACATCTTCAAACATGAGTTAATAGAGTAGGAGATCATGCTTAGATGGATACATATTGATATTATGTATTGTGATTGTATATCGTACGATGTATCTTATATGACATATTCTTGCCTCAACCTTTGGGAACTGCTCAGCTTTAGGGAGTGCCTCCTTTTGCTTAAGGTTAAGCTATATCTACTGGTGAGGATGGTTATATTGTTAAGAGATTTTATATTGGATGTAGATACCTAGGTCCTAACGTGCCTAAATATTTCTCAACTCAAGCAATGGTAAGCATTAAAACCGCGTTGTATACAGCTATCAACCGACTGCATATGCTTATACATGCATTCATATGTTTGATAAATTGCCTGCTTGTTATTGTTTGATGGTAAGATAGAAAGGTTACTCACTAAGCTAGATGTAGCTTACTCCCAAGTAGTTTCATTTTCAAGTCTTACAAAGTTAGGGCTGAGCTAGGATTTGAGTGCAGAGTACTTCGTCGGGCTGAGCAAGTGGAATATAAGTTTAGGAAAGCAAGCGGTATAGTCAAATTAAATTTTTAAGATATTTAGTGACATTATGATTGTCAAGATATAGATATCTTTTCTTATTGTTTGGTAGGTGATTCTGACTCTCTATGGTTCTAGTGACTATGGATTGTTGAATCACTTATATATATATATATAGTAAAGCAGATGTATGTAAATTGAATAAGTACCCTTAGAAACATACTAGTTAGAACCTTGCAACCTCTGACTTATAAGGTGGTCTTTATATCATGAGTGCACACGTGATATGAAGATTTTATACAAAATTACCAAACCCCCTTTCGGGACGTTGCAATACATAAACATACTCCTTCAATTTACTAAGATGTCTTCCTATTCAAAATACTCCTTACTTTCAATAATTTCATTTAGAATTATTGATTATATTTTCCATATAAACAATTGGCAACATTTTGTTGTATTCCTATGCTTGATTCTTGAGTTTTTGTAAGTATCGGAATATGTATCAATTTATTATCTCCTTCCTAAAATAGGAAAAAAAAAACTTTTATAACCTTTCATTTTAAGGAATAAATTTTTATGGCCTCAAACTTTTGTGGACTCATCCTAATGTTTAAACTAAATTAAATAACATTTTCATGCATCCTAAATTTAAGGGATTGGAAACTAAGGTTATTGTATTAACTTGAGACCCTAAGGTACTATAATTTACCCGTAAGGTAATTAATGGGTTGAATGAGTTGGATACCATATAATAACCTACTTACTTGATCCCTAATTTACATTGCTTCAAATGAGGCTACAACTCACATGTGGCGTTAGACACATGATCGTTGCAACTGAATCCCTCATCTATAAATATAATATAATGAAAAAAAACAAATTCTATAGTGCATTATGACATCAAAATTAAAGAAAAATAATATAATTTAGTTTTCAATATAAGTATATATAATATATATGTTATATTACGTATTTATTATATTAAATATCATAATTATATTATATAGTATATATTGTTAATACAAAAATGTATTCCGTAATATGCTATAGGACATACACATTATAATAAAAATAAGTTACACAATAATATTATCTTGATAATTTAATTATAATATTATTAAGTTTTTTGAAATGTTATATTATATATATATATATATATCTATTAAATACAATATGATATTATATACATAATAATATAGAGTAGTAAAATAAATGTCATATCATATATCTAATAAGTGGCATAATTTGGTATATATTTTGTGATATATAATATGTATTGTAATATCGTATACTGATATGACAAATTTTCTTTAATATTAAAACTTGCTATATAATACAACTAGTAGAGATGAAATACCAAAAACATATTATATGGTGTATATAAATACATATACCCCATATATAATATGGAACAATAATATATACATATATAGATATATATAGCTCAACATATATTTTGTAGAAAAAGAAAAATAGAGAAAAAATGATATAGTATATATGCCTATTTGCAAGTTGCAAGAATTAAGTAACCGAATGAAAGCCAAAACTATTATAATGTAGTGAAATGAACATTGCTCTCCCAAATGGGACGAACCAAGTCAATTCCATCCTCACCTAAAGTTGTATTATATGTATATCAATTGGGAGAAAAAAAAAAGAAAAAGGACAAAACATAAAGTGGAGAGTTTTCTTTTTCTTTAGTATAATTTATCCGTATCTATATTATTAAAATCTCAAGGGTTTTGTGTAAGCATCACTCTTGAAAATTACCTATTTAACCATAACATAATATTATTCAACAAATATACAAATATTAAAATAACATTTTAAAATTATAAATCTCTTATATCATAGATAAATTTGTCAACTTCTTTCTATACCTATTTTTTTTCTCTATTTCATTACTTTTTTACTCCAATTTTTTCTCTCTTTCTCCCACTATTTTTCTCAATTCATTTTATCACTTCAACATACAAGACAACTACCTTTTTCTTTCTCTCTTCAAATAGCTTTTTTCTATATCTACCTTCCCATTTTCCACCATATTATTTCTCTCATATCTCACACTTTCCTATGCATATTTACACATCTCCTTAAAGTAGTAGTTTTTTTTATTCTTTCAATATTATTTTCCTCTCTCTTTCTTCTGTAGAAAATATAAATTTATCAAGTACATATTATTGTAACTGTTTTTATAGTTTTATTTTTTGCTTTCATATAATTATTTATTTTATATTATAAATTAAAATTTTGTACAATTATTGTTTTTAAATTTACACACGCATCATGGGTACAACCTCTACTAGTAACTACTTTAAACCCTTAACCTCTATCTTTATTTTCACTTTAAAAATATTTTGAAAAATTTCATGTAAAAAAATTTAAAATTAAAATTTTCTTGTAAAAATGATTATATATTATTCCAAAAAATTTCAAGTAAAATATTGATTTACAAATGGTGAAAATGACACAAACTAGTCCAAATCTTTATATATGAGGATTTGAAGCGAGGTCATGTACTTCAAACCCTAACGGGAGTTCATCTCCTTCACCGATTACTAAAATCATTCAACATTCAAACTCTAACCTTAACTCTTTGGTGTTGGTTTTTTATACTATAAAATTTCTCTCTAGCAACCTAAGCTTATCTTAGTGTAGTTAGAAAGGAGAGAGGTTTTGCATGTACACTGCTAATTATACATAGTTTAGCAACACTAGTGTTTAGTTTAAGAGTTAAATAATTGAATTATTTTTAACAAAGTGGAATTGAATTGAGATTTTATGCCTAAAGATTAGGAATTGAAATTGAATTTAAAATAGATTGGAGAATAGGGGGTAGCTGTTTCTATAGATGGCTACTCAAAACACATTTAATAGATTTCAAATCATGATCCCATTCCTATTTATATCAAATCCGATATTTCTTTTATCATCTACAATTCATATTTCATAATTTACAAAAATGCAACTGTAAAAAAATGTTCATAATTGTGTATAGGAGGAAAATCAACTTAAAAGTTAAAACAAGTCCAAAAGTATTTCGATAAATATCTCCCCTTTATTTTTTTTTTTGTGGCTTTTTATTTTTAAACTAATGACACCACCTTAAAGAAACAAAGATGAGACATTATTTTGATTTCTCCCATTTAATAGAAGTTGGAGGGGAAAAAAACTATGGGTATATAATACCACCATAGTATATATCAAAATATCACAATTTACACATACACACACAGATAGAACAATTATGGAATTTAGGCCTCATTGTGCACTATATGGATATTGTGTCAACACCCTATATATAGGAAGAGAGTACTAAAGTGTCTTATTCCAACCTATTTGTAGAAATTCATTTTGGATAATGCTCATCTACATCCTTTTCCTTCAGCTATTGATCCTCTGTCGCCTTCTCCTCCTCCTCTTACTATAAAAAATTCAAGCTGTAGTGATAAAATATTGTGGCAAAATAATTTTTTGTAGTGATTTCTTTCCTAACGTAATGAGTTAATTATTGCAAAAAGATGTGTAAATTATTTCTTCTCTCTTTTCTTTTCTTTTCTTTTTTCTTTTTTATTTCACTATTGTAATGACATTTTGCTACTCAAAATGCATTTTGTTGCTACAATATAAAATTGAAAGAAAGCATTTATAACCAAAAGGTATTAATAACAAAAATATATTGTAATGACATTTTGCTACTCAAAATGCATTTTGTTGCTACAATATAAAATTGAAAGAAAGCATTTATAACGAAAAGGTATTAATAACAAAAATATATATAATGTATAATCATAATTTTTTAAAAATATATAATTCGTAAAAAGATGATAATAAAATATCCTTATAATAGGGAAAAAAACAATTTAGATATTTTTTGCAGTAACTAAGTTGTTGCATTAATAAAAAAAATTGTTATAAGAAAATATGTTGCTGCAATATTTCATTGCCAAAGTTTGAAATTTTTATAGTGAAAATCATCTTATTTGTTTCCTTTTTTTTTTTATTAATACTGGCAATTTTGAAAGGATAAATTAAAAGTTACAATATGATTAAACACAAATATAATATAAACTAATAATTTATGAACTTAACTCAATTTTATCTACTTTTTATATTGACAAGAATTGGACAAAAATAAGGTACAAATTTAAAAGAAAAATATGACAAGAATTTTCTGAACCAACTTTGCCTTGTAGGTGCTCAATATAAATTTTGAACAAATTGGGTTATGTTAAAACCCCATAAAGGATGGTTACTACAACACTACGATTGCTACCCGTCCATTTTAGAGTCTAGACTTTATCTCGGAATTATCATTATAGCCGCCTTAAATCATCTCTAGTCGAATTGGTCTCACATCGTAGAGTTGGACTAGTCCATCTTGAAAGTTTGAGTTTTCATCTTATAGTTGTTATGTCCGTTGGTTTGGTGAGAGATTTTGAGAGGACTAGGTGTTCATAAGAAACTAGTTTAAAAGTCTCCATGTTGTATACGGATTTTAATTTGATATATTGGTTAAATGATTACTAATACCAATATAAAACAATATGCATTAACAATTATATATCAAATGTTAGGCGAATATAATTATTTAACTGCATAAAAATAAGTACTTATAATTTTATATAATTATCAATAGTTTTTCCATTATGATGTAAAAGGATATAATATTTGGGAAAATAGAAAATAGAAAAAAGATATGATATTTACATAGAAAGAGTTATGAGATAATACAAGTGTTGTAGCTCTTTATAATTATTATTTTGTGTAAGACATGTCTCCTACATATATAATAAAAAAGAAAAAGTATACAAATTGATAAAATAAAAACTTATAATTAGCCAAAAGATATTATTAATGAAAATGTAAAGATAAATATGATTGTTAATAGTTTTTTATATTTATATGAAATGATATGCTATTTGAAAAATGCTACAAGTCCTAGAATTGTGAAAACATAACATCATGTTATAGACCAAAAGTTGCATCATTTTATATCAAGTAATATATATATATGGAGTTAGGGGCTACATATATGTTTTTCTCTTATTAAGAGTATATTCTTTAGCAATGCTTAGACTTGAAAGGTCACACAGGAAAAAGGCCTTCAATACTATAGTATTGTCTAATGTAATATTAATATAAAAATTGCTTATAAAAAATTTACTCAAATTAAATATTATTGAAGAGTTTTGAGATTTTGATAAAAAATTTATATGATGAAAACAATATATTAATATTGATATGAGATTTATCATAGGAGTAATATTGATGAAGAAAAAATAATTAGCAAAAAAAAAATAGAAAAAAAATCGAGTAAATTGGAGGTTCCTAATTTAGATTTAATTTCTTGAAATCACCTTTTAAAATTACTATATAAAATGAAATTCAATTACTAGCTAACGAATTAGACTAAATTGAATAATTTAAACTAAAATGGAAAAAATAACTTTTTTCATTTTTTTTTTCATTACACTGGAGGTTCCTATGTACCTACTATTCAGGATCAGACGTACATTATTATTTTTCGAAAATTGTTAGCAGGTTTGTTTATTTTAAATTTGTAAAGTGGCTGAGTTTATGTTTTTAACCCGGTTTGAGTTATATAAGGAAAATTTCTAAATGGTCTTAAATTTAGTTTTATTTTTGAAATTTCTCAATAAGATCCTAATTGAAAAGATCAATTTTATTTTATCTTTGGTAAAAAATGATTTTCTAAATGGTAAAATTATTTTTATTTTTTATTCTATTTTATTGTTCTAAGTTGTAATTAGGAATGTAAAATAAAAAAAGGAAACAAACTATTCTATCCCTTTTTCTTTCTTTTTATTTAATTTCTTTTTCTCTTTTTTTTTTCTTTTTTTGTTTTTCTTTTTGTTTTCTTTTTCCTTTTTGTTTTTATTTTTACAATTACATTTACAATTAGAATAATATAATTTAAAAAAAATGCCAAATTAGGAAACAAGACGAGACCAAAGGACTTACATGCGTAAGTCGTACTACAGTCCTTGAGTCGGAGCAATGGGTTGGACTCGAATCAGATCGCCAATTGGGTCGTGGGTTGGGTTGTATAAGGAGGAAGAAGAAGCAAGCATGAGGGGTTCTTTAGCTTGATCTAGTGCAAATTTTTTAAGGGAAACAAAGTTTTTGTGTTTGGTAGATTAGGGAATAGGGGATAGACAAAGTGCCACTACGTTTGGTGGTCATTCGTGTGGCTTTTTGACGTTAGACAATTGGTGACAGTAGTGTATGGCGTTGGTGGTAGTTACTGGCATCGAAAAGGTGATTGGGTTATGGGTTTCTGAGGGTAGCAAGCTTCATGATAGGGTTATCTTAGTGCAAAGAGCACCGATGGTGATGGTTCGAGAGGGGCCAGTTGCGATGGTTTAGAGTTTAGTGGTGACGGTACTAAAGGTACGATTAAGGGGTATGGCGGTATATGGGAGTTGTTTTGTTAGAAAGCTTAGAGCTTCTTGATGTTGGCTATATTGTTGGCTTTGCTCGATTCTCTTCGAGCATGATTGCAAGTTATAGAGAGTGTATAGCTACAGATAGAGAGAGAGAGAGAGAGAGAGAGAGAGAGCTTGTGAGTGGGAGGGAGTTTACAAGTGAGGATTTCTAATGATTGTACGTTTGAGCTTCTTTCCCAACCTCCTTTTATAATCATAGGCATTTGATTTTGACTTGGAAAGTGAGAAATCAAAGCAAACTTTTAATAGGCTTAAAAGAAATTAAATTTAGATTTCAATGGAATTCATTGCAAATCTCAGCAATTTAGTGGTCAAAGGAGCTTATTGAGGTTTAGTATTACCAAAACAAAAACAAAGGAAACTTAAAAAATCCTTATGTATCTTGAATCATGGAAATTTAACTTAGAGGAAAATCCACACTTTCAATGTTTTTCATAATCTTCAATCCACATTTTGACCCCCTTAATGATCGAACTTAGTTGTGTTCTTGGGTTCCATACAAAATAGGCTATCCAATTTTTGTGATTTCATCTTTAATTTGATGAAATCATGGCAAAAATTGCACCAAAAAGGCATTGAACTGAAGACCTCGGGCATGTTCATTGTGAGAAAAGAAAGGAAAAGATGGGAAAGAGAAAGAAAATCACAAGCGATCCAATCAGGTTCCAATACGTGTGGCACATTGAACAAAAAGCAATAAAAGGCAATAAGCACCTCATATTGGTTTTGAACCCTAGACCTCAAGCTTAATGCAATGTCAAGTCTATGTGTAGTATTGTTAGGTTATTAGCCTATGCCTTATCCATATGTACAAAGATTAGGTTGGCTTGGGTTAGATTTAAATCTAAGCTCAAGCCCAAAATCTTCCTTATTATTTTTATTATCTAAAACCTAAAAAGTACTAAAACTATTAAAAATTTTTATTCTATTTTTAATTATCTAAATCTCTCTCTCTCTCTCTCTTTTAATTTTCCATTTTTTATGATTTTTTGTAAATTTTCTATTATGTATATATATTTTTTTCTAAGTTGGGACCCTTTTACCTTATTCTTAAAAAAAAAAAGAAGGAAAATTCTAGAGCTATAAAGAGCAAAAATAGGGTGTTTATAGTTATCCTTCTTTGTGGTAAAGTTTAAGAAAAATTTTGCCACAAAAACAAAAGAAACACCATTTTTACCCTAAGGATGAATTCGCCCTAAGAAGAGCTACAATTAGCTAATTATCTTAGGCTTAATCCATTAGGGATTTAGTAAAGGGTAATAATGAAGGTAAAAGATGAAAGACAGAGAAGGCGCTTTAAGAGCTAATTGAGATATTATAATGAGTTTTAAAAGAGTCTTACGCCCTAAGGGTTGGCTTAAAAAATCGGTTCGAAACCCGATCTTGCCTTTTTAAGTTGACTAACCTAGTCAAGAGTGTCTCTTGAGGATTAGCAACCTTAATTTAGAATTGATTTGAGAAAAACTTGGAAGTGCTCCTTTGAGCTCATTAACCTAGGTGAAAGCGTCTTTGGTGGACTAGTAACCCAAATTTAGAATCGATTTGAGAAAACCTTAGAAGTGCTCCTTTGAGCTCACTAACCTAAGTGAGAGCATCTCCGGTGGACTAGCAACCTTGAATTGACTTAAAAGAAGTGCCTTACAGGCTCACTGAAAACTTTAATGGAAATTGATGAAGGGAAGCGCTTTAGGGCTTGTTAAGAACTCTAAAAGGAGGAATGATTAATAGCTAAAATCCTAAGAGAAATGAGTTGGGATGGTGCTTTTAAAAGTTGGCTAAGACCTAAAAGATTGATCAAAGGGTAACTACCCCATGGGCTAGCTAAGAACTTTACCTAAAAGATTGTTAAGAGGAAAGTATCTCGAACACCAGTTACTATCCAGGGTGATAAGGTCTAAGTGCAAATGTAATGTTCAAAAACCAATATGCTAACATTATATAGAAGTACTTACCTAGTTTTATTGATAATATCCAAACCGTCAAACCTTTCTTTAGAAAGTCCTATCCAAACCAACCGACTTGTTCTTTGAAATGGATTCAAACCTGAAACTCTATTGGCCCTTTTGAGAAGTCGTAGAAATCAACTCGACATAGAATGCCATCCATTATTTTTGTCCATTAATTGATTGTCTTTTAGAATTTTATGAACTAAATCCCTTATCCCTAACTAGTAAATATTTAACGTGAGGTGCTTACCCATTTGGATTTCACCTTTCCCTAAAAAATAAACCATAAAACTCCCCATTAAGGGAGATCAACTCACAATAAAGTATTTAAAAGAGTTTTGTTAATTACTAATGTTCTATATCTCACTTTCACCTTCTCTTGTGTTTATAGTGTATGGGTTCATTTAAATCGAGTAAGGTAATTGGGCCTTTTGATGGAGCAGGAAAAGGGATGGAAATGATTCCAACACTAACAACTACTAAGGATACCAATTTTGCTTATAGAAAATGAAAATTAGACCATAATAGCATTTAAGCCAACTAGCATTTTCATGTTCTAAGTAAAAATTTCCATTGACTTTCATAGGTAATACAACTTTACAGCATCAACATTTATAGGGTCTCTCAATCTTAGACTATTCATTTGAGACAAAATTAAAGCCTCTCCTCATAAAACTCTCTTCATGATAAAAGGACCTTAATAATAGGGAGCGAATTTTCCTCCAGAGTCTTGTGCATTAGGGAGAGCCTTTCTCAATACCATATGACCTTCTTTGAAGTTCTAAAGCAGTAACCTTTTGTTAAAAGCTCAAGCAATTCTTTGTTGGTAAGATTGATTATGATACAGGGCTTTCAATCTTTTCTCATCAATCAAATTCAGTTGTTTGATGCATTTCTTTACCCAATCAACCTCATCCAACTAAGTTTCTAATAGTACTTTAAGAGATAGGATCTTAACTTCTATCGGTAATGATACCTCAGTACCATATACTAAGGAGTAAGGCGTTGCCCCTATTGATGTTCTAAAGGAAGTCCAATAGGCCATGAGCAAAAATGAAAACATTTCATGCCAGTCCTTATTTGTAATAGCCATCATTTCAATTATCCTTTTGAGATTTTTGTTAGCTACTTCAATGGCCCCATTCATCTGAGGTCAATAAGGTGTAGAGTTGTTGTAGATAATCTTGAACTATTGGCACAACTTTGACATAAGTTTGTTGTTGAGATTTGTGTCATTGTTGGTAACGATCATTTCTGGCGTCCCTTATCGAGCTAAGATATCCCTCTTGATAAACTTGATCGCTACCTTTATAGTAACACTTGAAGATGAGGCCTTAACCTACTTACTAAAGTAGTCAATGGCAACCAGTATGAAGCGATGATCGTTGGATGCCTTTAGAGTAATTGAGCCAATAATGTCTATACCCCACATTGAAAATGGCCATAGTGCAGAGAGTGTGTATAATTCTTGAGGTAGGTCATTTATCTTGTTTGTTTAAACTTGGCATAAGTGGTAATGCCGGACATGTTTAATGCAATCGCCTTCCATTATTGACTAGTAATATCTTAGCCTCATCATTTTCTTGGCTAGCATGTAACTATTTATATGGAGGCCACGTACTCCTTCATGTACCTGCTTTATGTACTTCCTTCATCAAAACTTTGGCCTCCTTGTTGTTTATACACCTTAAAAGTGTACCGTTAAATGATTGTCAGTACAAGGTAGATTCACTTATTAAGAATTGGGCAACTAATCTCCTAATCATCTTTCTATCCTTTTTCTCAACTTCCTTAAGGTACAAGCCTTGTTGTATGAACATTTTAATAGCATGGTACTAAGGCTTTTTGTCATGTGTACCTTCAATTGCTAGACAAAAGGTAGACTTTTCTTCAACTTCAATGGTGAGGGACTGAATTTTGACTCTATCGAATATTTGGATCATAGATGCTAGAGTGGCTAATGCTTTAGCAAATTGACTCTATATCCTTAGTACGTAAGTGAAAGTGATTTCTTTGAATTTCTCCATTAATTTAGTTGAGTGCCGGTGATAGGGTACCTATTTAGGATCCTTCATTTTGTATTCCCCTTAAGCTTAGCCAATAATGAGTGAAGAATTGACATACACTTCTAACTCTTGAATATCCTTATCCAAGGACATTTTGAGTCCCATGATGCACATTTCGTATTTAGTGATATTATTGGTATATGGGAAAACGAACCTTATAGCTACAGGGAATTGTATTCCTTTAAGGGATACCAATATTACCCCAATTCCACACCAGATACGTTGGCAGCTCCATAGAAGAACATCTTCTATTTTAGGGGCTTATTGTCTTTCTCTTCATCAAAACTACCTTTAGCTACTAAGATGTCTTCATTGGGGAACTTGACTTATACCTCTTAAGGGGTACCTTTAGAGGGATTTTCTACTAGCTAATTTACTAGGGCTTACCGCTTAACTAAATTCTAATTCATGTACATGATGTAGAACTCTAATAGCAACATTTGCTACTTTGAGATTCTACCAATTAGGGCCAGCTTATCTGCTAAGTATTTTGGGGTATCATGTTGAGTCAACAATTCAATTTGGTAATAGAGCATATATTGTTTGAACTGATGCATTACCTAGACCAAAGCATAACATGCTCTTTCAATTTTTGAATACTTTTGTTCCCCTTCCATAAACTACTTACTTAAGTAGTATATGGCCCACTTTTTTCCTTCCTCATCTTTCTGACTAAGCATACACCTCATGGATTTTGGTAATATTGTAAGGTATAGAAACAACGGCTTCCTAAGTTTAGGAGTTACCAAAATTGGAGGGTTCATGAGGTACTTCTTGATTGTTGTGAATGCTTACTCACATTCTTCATCCTAATTTATCTAGGCATTCTTTTTCAACAACTTAAACAAAGGATGGCTTTTATTTGTAAGTTAAGATATAAACTAAGCTATGTAGTTTAAGTAGCTCAATAAGCCTCTAATTTCTTTAAGTGTGTATGGAGAGAGCATGTTGACTATTACTTTGACTTTATCAAGTTTCACTTCAATGCCCCTTTAGCTAATTATGACACCTAATAATTTCCTTGAAATTACTTTGAAGGCCCACTTCTTTGGGTTTAGCTTCAATCAGAATTTTTTCAACTTATCAAACAATCTCCTCAAGTTATCCACGTAATTTTGCTTCCTCTTTGGACTTTGTAATCATATCATCAACATATACTTCAACTTTTTTATGCATCATGTCATGAAATATTGCTACCATTACTCGTTGGTAAGTTGCCTCGACATTTTTGAGTTCGAAAGCATTACTTTGTAACAAAATATGCCCCAAGTTGTGATGAACACTGTCTTGACATTATCTTCTTTGGACATTCGGATTTGATTATATCTAGAGAATCCATCCATGAAGGTGAAGAGATGGTTCCCAACTGTATTATCCACTAATACATCAATATGGGGCAAAGGAAAATTAGATGTAACGGTTACTTGGTTAAGGTCTTGAAAATACATGCATACTCTAACTTTTCTGTTCTTTTTCATCATCGGCACAATGTTGGCTACTCATTCAAGATAATCAGACACTTCGATGAAATTGACCTCCAATAACTTTTTGACTTCTTTAATTTTCAACAAGATATCTAATTGGAATCTCCTTAACTTTTGCTTCTTAGGTTTGATATCCTTTTGTATAGGTAAGCAATGGACTACAATTGATGGATCTAATCTAAGCATATCTTCATAAGACCATGCAAACACATCTTGATACTCAGATAATAGTGTGATCATTTCTGCCTTCTATTCCTCTTCAAATTCCCTCCAATCGTCAAATTCTTAAGGTTGTCATCAGTTTTAACATTGATTGTCTTGGTTAGCTTGTCAGTGAAAATTTTACCCATTTCATGTCTTTGCCAGCTTTCTTATACATCATTATGGTCATTAACATTACTCTTGACGACTAACCCAATAGGGTCGGAAGTGATATCAATATTTTCATCACTTATCTATGTGAGGTATCCCTAACTTTTATTCAAAGCATTAGACTTAGGTCAAAAAGTATGTAAAGAAATTAGTATAAGTAAAGAAGGAATGAAGTGTAAAGAACAAAATGGAAACTGTTCTTTTATTAGATTAAACAGTTCTTTCAAGTATATATTTGTAGAATAAAGCTAATTATTACAAAGCTCAAGAAAATACTAAACCGTGATTCATCCTTTATCATAAAGAAGACTTATCACTTTTGATAAGGACGGAGAACTGGTTATTCAAGTGATAGAGCTTGTAGGATGGGCCCACTATTTCATTCTTGCTAGGGGTATCCTCTTTGGCAGATTCTGGGATCTGAACATTAACCTAGATAAATGTCTCTATCAGTGGTGGAAAGGTCATCGGGGCTTGATACAATTTGTCACCTCTATTGCCCCTTCCTTACATGTTTCGCAACTCTTTCATTGAAGTTAGAATGTAGCCGAGTCCATAGGTACCAACCTACCCTTCTTTGAATTTTGGCTTATCATCCTTCCTTTGATTGGTAATTATATATACTTCTTCAAATATTTGGAGCCCAAAATCCTTTTGCTCTTCAACATCAATGTAGGATATGACCGTTTATTTATATATTTCATAATCCTAGTCACCCATAATCGTTATAACCTAGCCATTTGAGATGAACTTAACCTTCTGATGTAAACTTGAAGGTATGGCCCCTATTGAATGAATCCAAGGTCTCCCCAATAAGAGGTTGAAAGTCTTTGGGATGTTTAGGACCTGGAATAGGATATTGAAAGTATGTGGGCCAATGTCAACTAATAAGTCGATCCCCCTAATAATTTCTCTTTTGGATCCGTTAAAAGGCCTAATTGTTGTTGAACTTAACTTAATTACGATTACATCAATACCTAATAGATCCAGGGTAGCGAGAGGGCAAATATTTAGTGATGATCTGTTGTCGATGAGGACTCTATCTATGATTATATTGTTTACCCTTACTATTATGAAGAGCGGCTTAGTATGTTAATTACCTTCCTCACCAATTCTTCAGTGGAGAAAGAAAATTGATCCATAATGAAGATAAAGTTGGTAACAAATCATATCTTTTCTATTGATATTTTAAGAGGGATTTTAACCTCCCTTAGAGTTCAAAACAAAGCTTCTTGATATGGCTCAGATGTCATCAATAAACTCATAAGAGATATCTATGTTAGAGTCTTAGAGAGCTAGTCCATTATTTTATACTCACTTAACTTAATCATCTTAGTGAAGACAGATAATCATTCTTCGTATTTAGTTAGTTTGTTGCTTGATTCTTCCAGCATATTCTCCTTTTTAAGGTCTTCCCTTATGATACAGACTTGTGAATGAACATATGAACCCAATATCACATATAACCAAAAAGATGGATCCAAGCCACAAGATGGCTTGAAAAGTAAATGATAGTCGAAGGTGAACAAGGGGTTCTTGTACATTGATGATGGATATGATACACCAACGCTTCACACGAGCTCAGGTCACACTTAATATGATGCACAAGTATGGCCGGAGGTCACTCACCACTAGTCTACACTCGAATAGGCTAGATGAGAGTAGCTCAAGAGTAAGTAAGAGGATACTTAGCTCAAGATAGGGTGAAAAGTTCAGTGTATTCTTCTGTATATTCCCTCTACAACTGTTACATTATGTGACTATTTATAGTACCTTGTTAAGGTAAGTTCTAGTTACAAAAAATTTTAAAAATGGATACCTATTTGCTAAAAAGAAGGAAATAATTTAGAAGGAAAATACAAAATCGTACATAACAAGCGTCCTCTATCAGAAAGGATAGTATGGTTGTTAGAAAGAACAACATATGCATGCTTTACTCTACGATTCTGACAGTATAGTGAGCTGAGTAAGGGTAGGCCTCTATTCATGTATGTTCGGCATTAGAAGATCGGCAGCTTGATTGTTGGGGTAAAACTGGGGTTAGCTCAGGAATGGCTTACATTCGAGTTAACCTCGGATGGTCAGCTCTTAATAGTTGTTAGCTTGGCATCGGTACTATAGAGATTGTTGTATTTAGATTTGGCGCTTAGACTAGTACATAGCAGAGGGTTCAGCTTGGCACCACGGCTAGTTACCTCGGCAACACCTTGGATGGTATGGAAAGTGAAGTAGCTCGGCAGATCGAACTAAGGCAAGCACTACTCGTCAGGGCTTAACTCACCTTAGATAGCTTGGCAAACCACTTAAGAGAGCCCTTGAGCTCGAGAGCATGTAATCGGTCCTTGATCCCTATCACCTTGGGTTATAGATTTTATCGGAGTGAGTAATCCCTCTTACCAGAGAACTCAATTGCCTTTGATTTACTGCCTAGTAGTTAAGAGGGGCAGTTTTATAATTTTCAAGTGCTAAAGACACATGAAAGGTATACCTTTTGGTCTTTTAAGCTAGCTTCTCTTATTGTTTGTAAAATCTATAGACCTTAGGCTCCTAGTTGGAATCTATCATGTTGATGGCAGGGTTTAAATCATCAAATATCATATTAATGATAGGGCCATGGTTAAGTAGAAGGTTGTTGTTGATGTTTGGAACTAGGGCTTCCATAAAGTCAAGTTGGACTGAGCCTTCATCAATTAAGACCTAAATCTTGTTTTTTAATCTCCAACACAAATTGATTGAATGGCCTACCTGCCTCAAATGATACTGATACTTTGCATTGTAATAAAAAACACTTAGCCTGTACCTTTCATTGGAAAGCTCAAAATGAAGTAGTTTATCTTTTCTTAATTTTACAAGGATCTGGCTGAAAGGAACTAGTATCTTAGTGAACTACCTTGGGGCCCCATTGACTTGTGGCTGGCTTCTAAATTGTTGTTGAATTGGTAGAAGATTTATTTTAAAGGAAACTTGGGTATTGGGACTGGTGTTTGAATTCACCATACCGATAGTGGCTTCTTTGGGCTTACTGGTAGTGGGCTTTGTAGAGGGTAATCTTCTATTTAATGGCTCTTGTAATTGACCAAAAGAGACAACACTCTCAATCCAACATCCTGTAGCTACTACCTCTGCAAAGCTAGATGAGGCCTAACCAATCAAGTGAGAGAAGTATGGCCTCTCAAGAGTATTGATGAAAGTTAAAGTTAGCTCTTTCTTGGTCATAAGGGTAGATACCCTTACAACTAGGGGTCTCCAACTCTAGGCATATTCCTTAAATGATTCATTGTGCTTCTTTCGCAAGGCGAGTAATTCCATCATGGTAAGTGTTACTTCCACATTAAACTTGTATTGTTTGAAGAATGACTTGGCCAGTTTCTCCCTTATGTTCACCTGATTTAGATCCAATTAGGCATACCAGGTTAAAGTAAAGCCCGTTAAGCTATCCTAAAAAGTCTGCACCATAAGCTAGTCACATTGTACATACTTACCCATCTTATGTACGTATAACCTATTGTGTAGTTTAGGGCAGCCAGTCCTATTATATTTCTCAAAGTCAGGTACCTTAAATTTTTTAGGGAAGCTTCCATAGTTATAAGCTAAAAAATCTGTAATTCTAACCTACTCAAAACCATCATAACCTTTGAGCATTTTCGTCTTTTTAGTGATCTATTAGGTCAATCACCTTTCTAATTCTTTTATTCAATCTTAGTCAACTTCTAGTTTCAGGTTGATCGGGAATGAACAAGTGTTGGGCTCAAAAGTCAGGTTAACTTTTGGATAAACCCTTTCCACCTCAAAAGATTCAAATGTCAGGTTAACTTCAGGATAGGCTTCTTTTGCTTCAAGAGGTAGGGCTCCAACGTTATTTCCATATTGGGCCTTAAAGCTTTCATCATTTGTTGGTGTTGTAGATTTGAGGAAAGAAATACTATCAATAAGAAAGATTAACTAGTTGGCAATCTTTCCTATTGTTTGTTCTAAGGAGTGGAACCTTAACTCAATAAGATTAGTTATTTCGGATAGGACTCGTTTGAAAGGTTTGACACTTGGGAGCTATCTATGCGACTTGGTTTAAGAACACTTCTTAACAAGTTAGCACATATATTATTCTTTAATTTTTGAAGACATGGAACTGAAATAAATAAACAAATAAGCAAAGAAAAACGCAAGTGTGCTACATAAATACAAAGAAGGGGATTGACAATTAACTTAACAAAACGACAAGTTTATTTGTCATTTCTCAACTCCCAGAGTTTCATTTCATTGAAATATAAAAGAAAATTACAAATCAATCTAAACTAATCTTCTTTTCTTCTATGGGTCGAAAGACATTTTCTTCTTTTAACTGTTGGGTTTAGCTGCCACTACTTTACCCTTCTTTTGACTAAGCCTAGTTGCTTCCTCAAATTCTTAGATCATCTTCTATGCCATGTTCAATTGGTGCTCTAAGGTACGCTATTTTTTCCTAAACTCCCAAAAGAGGTTTTCCTACATGTCCTTTTCATCATAGATGACTTCTACACGAGCTTTTACTTGATCCATATAGGTCATCATTTCAGAGATGGGATTTAATAAGGAAGGTTAAAGGAATTTTGGTGTCCAATAATGTATCTTGCTTACCTTGTGTAGTTGATCGTATAAATATTCTTTGGTGACCCTGTATTTGTCCACTTCTCCCTTGAATTCGCTTAAATCGATGTTAGGACTTATAGTTCTGGTGTCCCACCAAGCTTTAATCTTAAGAAGGTTGGATACCTTTTCTAGTGAGTCTAGCCCTTCGAGGTTAAGAGTCAATGGCTCTAATGAAGGCTTGTGAACTATATCCTAGATGCCTCCAAATTGCTTTACCATGTTGTTTGGATAGTAGCCTATACACCAACTCATTCTAATCAATGATACGGTAAGATAATCTTTATAAACCAATACAACTTTAGTATAATTGCTCCATCTAGTGATCTGTAGTCTATCTTTGATTTGGAAATCCTATAGAACTTCTATCTAGAGAAGGGTAGGGATATCTTCTAACAACTTGATCTTAATAGTGAAAAAGTCGATAAGATCAATCTTATGGCTAAACATACCCCTTATCAAATCTAACCTAAAGCATTTGATGTAGCTGATGAACCATACCATTAATAGCGCTATGCTTGACTTGAGATCTCTATAGCCTTTTTGCTTAAGGAAATTAAGGTTTCTTATTTGTTTAACAAGTAAGTAGGGATATAAGACTTCCTTTTCCAAAATTGAGCCACTAATTCTATCACGCTAAAGTGTATAAGAAAAGACTCGCTTGGAAATAAGATGGTGGCAAATACTGCTACTTTGTAGGCCTTGATTTGATTGTCCCTCCAATTACCAAGAAATAGAGCCTGTTTGTTAAAGCAGGGTTTAATCTGGAACCAATAGATCAAATCCCATTTCTTGATAGCGTAATTGTTGCAATCACTTAGGGCCTCATTTATTTTAGACTTACTGATCACCAAAAATTTGGAGAAGATGTTGGTTGGGCTAAAATTGAGCTTTGGAACGTATATTTCATCTAAAGTAGGGACTTAAAGCAGTTAGGTGTATTCTTCTAAAGTGAGGTTGATTAGGTGTGGCCCAAGGTGAAATGCAATTTATTTGGGTTCCCAAAAATGTACCAAGGCTCTTACTAGTGTGATGATAACATTAACCTTAGATAGTGAGAATATGTACCTAATCTTATTGGTGATGAACTCTTGTTCCCTTAGGTTAAAGACTTGAAACCATTAATTGAGTATGAGCTTTGGGTTTGTGGGCTTATGGGCTTAAATCTCTTTGACATTGGACAAACTGGCCATTTTTGAAATATTACTAGGAAAATGTAAATTACAAAGGAAAGAATATTTACATAAAAAAGAAACTATATTTACAAAAGATCTCATATGTACATGAATTCTAAGAAAGATATAGGGAAAAGAACTTTAGGTTTGTTGTCTTTCTTCTTCTTCTATATATGTATATATATATGTGCGTGCGTGTGTGTGTGTATGTGTTGCCTTGTTAGTTATTCGTCGATCTAGAAAAATGTATGGAAAAAGAGTAGGTTCTAAAGGTTTTTAAATTCTATGACTTCATGCCTTTTTGAAAAAACAATTCCTTGATCACATCAAAGTTTAAGTGAGGTATGCCTCACTATACTTGGAACTTACACAATGGCTTCCTATCTTAAGATCCTAAAACGGCCAAGGATTGACCTTATCTAATATGCATTCATGATGCATAAAGTAAATTACCCCCACCCACTCCCTCCAAACTTAAATAAAGCTAACTTGCAAAAAAGTTAGTACAATTATTAATGAATAAAGAAACAAATAAATTACATACAATAAGGTGATTTCAAAAATTAATTCTAAATTTGGAAAGTTAGATGGTTAAGCCTCTTGATTTCCCTAGTAGACTTGCCAAGCTATTGAGCTTGATATTTTTCCTGGTTTTTAATAGTTTTCCTTAAATCGATCAATTCTAAACCTTATCTATTTAATATTAATTTTTTACTAAGGTTTAAAGAAAACTAGCTTTTTAAAAGAGTTTTTTAAGCTTCTAGAATCACCACCCGACCAAGGTCAAGAAATGTTTTAAGTTAAAACCAAATAGGTAGATTTGGTTTCGATCTAGATACTGGTTCATGTAAGGAAAACCAATTTTATAGAAAAATGGTTCTTTTTTTCCTTTTAAAGACCAGAGATCTTGTTTAGGGGTTAGGTTTTTTAAACCCTTACAAGTACTATAAACTTTCCTAATTTAGATTTAATTTCTTAAAATCACCTTTCAAAATTACCCTATAAAATGAAATTTAATCATTAGCTAATAGATTAGACTAAATTAAATAATTTAAACTAAAATGGAAAAAATAAGTTTTTTGTTTTTTACATCATGTTGAAGGTGCCTATATACCCACTATTCAGGATCAGACATATGTAGTTCTTTTTCAAAGATTGTTAGAGGGTTAGTTTGTTTTAAATTTAGAAAGTAGTCAAGTTTACGTTTTTAATCTGGCTTAAGTTATTTAAGGAAAATTTTTAAAGGGTCCTATATTTGGTTTTATTTTTGAAACTTCTCAGAAGGATCCTTAATGAAAAGATCAATTTTACTTTATCTTTATTGAAAAATGATTTCCTAAGTGGTAAAATTATTTTTATTTTTTTTATCCTATTTTATTGTTCTAAGTTTTAATTAGGAATGTAAAATAAAAAAGGAAACAAACTATTCTATCCCTTTTTCTTTCTTTTATTAATTTCTTTTTCTCTTTTTTTTTTCTTTTTCTTTTAAATTACATTTATAATTGAAATAATAGAATATAAAAAAAATGTCAAATTAGAAAACAGGGTTGAACCAAGGGACTTGTGTGTGCAAGTAAGACTACAGTCTTTAGGTCAAAGCAGCAGATTGGAATTAGATTAGGTCACCGACTAGGTCATGGGTTAGGTTGCATAAAGAGGAAGAAGAAGCACATACGAGGGGTTCTTCAACTAGATTTAGTGATAATTTTTTACGAGAAACAAAGTTTTTGTATGTGGTAGATTAGGGAATAAGGGGGTAGACAAAGTGCCACAACATTTGATGGTTGTTTGGTGGCTTTTTCACGATGGGCAGTTGGTGACGGTGTTGTGCGGTGTTGGCGGTAGTTGCTAGCGTTGAAAGGGTGATTAGGTTGTAGGTTTTGGAGGGTGGAGAACTTCGTGATAGGGTTATTTTAGTGTAAGGAGCAACGGTGGTGGTGGTTCAAGAGGGGGCAACCATGGTAGTTTAGGGTTTAGTGATGATGGTGCTAGAGGCGTGACTAGAGGGCGTGGCAATATACGAGGGTTATCGTATTGGAAAGCTTGGAGCTTTACGGTGTTGGCTATATGGTTAGCTCTGCACAATTCTCTTCAAGCATGACTGTAAGTTAGAGAAAGAGAGTATGGTTGCAGGTAGAGAGAGAGAGTTTGTGAGTGAGAGGAAGTTCAAGAGTGAGGATTTCTGATGATTGTATGTCTAAGCTTCTTCCCCGACCTCCTTTTATACTCATTGGCATTCAATTTTGACTTGGAAAGTAAGAAATCAGAGTAAAATTTTAATGGGTGTGAAAGAAATTGAATTTGAATTTCAATGGAATTGACTGCAAATCTTGGGAATTTAGTGCTCGAAGGAGCGTATTGAGGTTCAGTATTACTAAGACAAAAACAAAGGAAGCTTCACAAATCCTTACATATCTTAAATCATGGAAAGGAAAATTCATGCTTTCAATGTTCTTCTCGATCTTTAATCCACATTTTAACTCCCTTAATTATCGAATTTGGTCGTGTTCTTAGGTTCCATATGAAATAGGCTATGTAATCTTCATGATTTCATCTTTAATTTGATGAAATCACAACGAAAATTGCACCAAAAAGGTGTTGAACTGAGGACCTTGGGCATGTTCACTATAGGAAAAGAAATGAAAAGTCAAGAAAGAAAAAGAAAATTGGGAACCATCTAATCAGGTTCCGACACGTGGCACTTTGAACAAAAAGAAATAAAAGGCAGTAGGCTCCTCTTGGTTATTTCGAATCGTAATACCGTTAAACCGTTGGCTTGTATCTTGTCCATATGTATAATTAAATTACACATATAAACTAGGTCGGCCTAAGCTAGATTTAAATCTAAGCTAAGGCTCAAAATGCTCTTTATTATTTTTATGATCTAAGACCCGAAAAGTACTAAAACTATTAAAATTTTCTATTCTATTTTTAATTGTCTAAATCTCTCTCTTTTTAAATTTTCTATTTTTTGTAAATTTTCTATATATATATATATATATATATTCTATGTTAGGACCCTTTTACCTTATGAAGAGAAAAAATGGAGTGTTTACAATAGATGATTTCTAAAGAAACAGTTATCAAAACCTATTCTAACTTAAATAAATACTAGCAAATGACGCACTTGTAATGTATGTACAAAAGAAGAATGATCTACACTACTTAATAACATTTGTTATGACATTCTTATCCTATTGCTAATCATAAAATTGATGGTAATGTTGAATGTAAACTCCTTTCTTATTGAGACGTATTTTGTTGGGAGATATGAAAATTGTAAGAAGAGGGCGGAGAGAGAGAAAGATAAATGAGTCAATCTAATTGTATTTAAATCTTTTCTTTCATAAATTTGAGTTGATATATACTTATATGATTGGCTTGAGTTACATTAGGTCGTGTGTGAACTAATAATTTTAGATAATGTTCATTTTGGTTTTGTTTTTACAAATAATTTTCTTTTTCTATCAAAACATAAAAAACTAGTAGAAAGTATTACTAATAAAATGTTATAAACTTCCCACAATTACCTATATAAGCATTAACAAATTCCATCTTAATTTTACTAAATAATAAATAAATAAAAAGATATATTTGTATTTAGAATATCTAAAACTATTATCTTTACCCCAATCGTTTGCAAAACTGCTATGACAAAAAAAAAAATATTAAGATATTATAATCAACTTCTTTACCTTATTAAAGCATTCACTCCACTCATTTTCACATGAAAATAAAAACATTTCACACAAAATATTATTTGGAAAAAAAAGAAGAAGTCAATCTCTCATACTACCTATTTAAAGTGTACTAAAAGGTAAAATGTAAATACAAAGATAAAAAAGAATAGTAAGTTAAAAAAAAAAAAAAAGACAGCAAACAACCATGTTGCTCCTACCATTATATGAATATAATGACACCATAATAAAAATGGGAAATGAGTGGTTTTAGTTTTAGTTTCCTAAAAAAGATTTCAATAATATTTAATTATATAACCATTCTATCATTAGTTTCCTATACAAAGAAAATAAAACATATAAGAATGATTTGATAAGTTATTTAATGAGATTATAAAGGGTGATATAGTAATTTCATTTTTGAAAAATATGATTTTTTACTAAAGACACCAAACTCCCTCATTCCTTTTAATAATACTAACAGGTATGCATTTGCAATGCGTGTGTAGAAATAAATACTATTAAGTTTTTTTTTTTTCGACAAATACTACTATTAAGTTTAGAATATTTAAAAAATAAGAAAATCTTGGTCATGATGCCTATGTAGAAATAAATACTATTAAGTTTAGAAAATAAAAAAATCTTAGGCATATAGAGTGGGGTTATTGCCTTAATAATAATCAATAGATATAGATATAGATATAAATATATATATATGATCAACAATTGATAATAATAGTTTGCCCAAAAATAATAATAATAATAGATGAGTAAATTATATTAAATTAAAAATAAAAGTTAATCAAAGTGGGGTGAAAAAAAAAAAAAAAATCAAAGATGTGGAGTCCAATAAGGGGTTATTGCCCTAATAACAATAATAGACAGGTAGGTAAATAAATTAATCAGAGTAG